>JAVTVY010027917.1:0-104571 GCA_036873755.1 Hanleya hanleyi | reverse complement strand
CAATATAGCTAGGATATGTGATTCCAGATTATATAGCTATACTTTTGGCATTAATCACCATGGTGCTACTACACTGACACAATATAGTGAGGATATGTCATTCCAGATTATATAACCATACTTTTGAGATTAAGAAGCATTGGGACGATTCACGGGCGTATAATGCATGAGCTGGTATTGCTCAGATGGTAGGAGCTTATCTGTGGATTAGAGCGGTTGTAGGTTCGGTTCCCACCGTCGATAAGTTATTCTTTCTCTAGAATACAATTTCCCAGTGAAAAATAAACAAAAATGGTTAGATTTTATCCAAATCTGATCATGACGAAGTTCGCAACAGAATCATAACTTAAAGTTGCTGAAATGTCACAATAGGAATGCTTAGACATAGATGCATATAAAAGCCTATAGGCCTAGGCTGGAAGTTCCACTTGTAAATGGTCTTCAGTATTCTTGAACAGCACGTCAGCTTTTTTAAACATAAAAGTAAGTGAGAACAACCTATAGAGGAGGTAAACAGCTTTCCTTATTGCCCATCTAAAAGGAAACAAATGTCTCTTCTTTGTTTTCTGAGGAAAACATGTCTAAGTTGCAAATCAGGAAAAAAGATGTTCCAGCGAATTATTAGAAAGGAACCGGTTATTATTCCGTCACATTCCTATCTTGAAATCCATACCACATATCAATATTCTTTAGCTGAAATTCTTTTTCTAAGACATATGCCTAGAGTTTTCCAGTCAGGTTTTGATTATGACTGATAATTTTAACACCATGTGTTAAGCGGCGTTCACAGGTCTCATACATGTAGCGAGTCCGGGTCAAACAAAGTTACGACTTTTAGCGCTAAACGATATATTTCTATCTTGAAATCCATACCACTGATCAATATTCTTTAACTGAAATTCTTTTTCTAAGACATATGCCTGAAGTTTTCCTGTCAGGCTTTGTTATGACTGATCATTTTAACATCATTTGTCACGCGGCGTTCTCAGGACCCATACATGTAGCTGGTCAGGATCAAATAAATTTACGACTTTTAGCGCTAAATATCTTGCATACTACGATATTATTTTGCTATCAGTATGCAACATTTCTAGTGCACACACGAACAACTCTCTTAATGACGTCAAAAACGCCGAACATCGATTTATTTTATTCTGAAAAGAAATATCTGTTTCGTACAGACAAAATACCAAAATTTTATAGAAGTGTGAGTAGTGTAAATCCGCCGGTTAGGCATCACATGCTAAATGAGAAGAGGGTATATATAAGGTATAGGCCACGTCATTCAACCTCTTAAACTTTTAGTCTCGTGAACTTTTGCCCCCCTTTGATCCTTTATTCTCGTGACCTGTTATCCCCTCTATTGCATGAGGTGGATGAATTGTCTATTGTTACTGTCGGGAAAGTAGGTAGATTCCTGGATGGTATGCGACATTGTCATGTATTGGTATGGATATTGCGTGAGGAAGACCGCGACCTATCCTACGCGGTTGATGATATTCTTATCTACGCTAATTAAATTGAACAGGCGTGAATTTCGTTGCACTCATTTTAACCCGTGTACATATCATTCCAGGCAAGCATAGTACATGATTTATCCTAGCGTTGGATGAACGCACATCGGCCGATCGATGCATATCCATTGTTAGTCGGTTTGCCTCAGTGGAAAGAGTAACAAATAGTGGCCTTGTCCGCCGAGGGTAAGTCCGTATGACTGAGTGACTGATACATATTCATGTCCGTGAATCCCTTCGCGGTTAAATGTAATTTGTTAACTCTGCGGAGGCCAATGGTGACGGCCCTTAAATCGTCGTACCAGTGCAGTCGTACACTATATCACCATGTGTTCACATGCAAGTACGGGTATATAGGTGATGTAACTAAATTTGGAAGAAAACGGGCATGTGCAAATTAATTATATCATATTAATGCTCACTAATTCGAGTATCTCGAGACAAATAAACATATTAGTAACGCAATAATGGCGTCATATACCGAAAGTAGATATATGTATCTTCTGAACGTATAGCACGACTGTATCGAGTAGACTAAGCGCATTCTAGTAGAAAACGTCGAACGCAACAGATCATCACTACAATAGCAGTATCAGGTCAGCAGACGAATACATTGGCAACGATCATAACTGGATAAAACTATACGCAGGCTAGACCTTTTTTAAGACAAGAAGCTCGTGCGAGAAGGAGACTAGTCCAACTCAAAATGTTGTAGAACGGGCTAAGGCAGAACTCGAAAGACATCGCTAGAAAGCCAGCATTTAAGTATCGCAACCAAGCGTTAAAAGAAAGCGGAAATGCTCTCTCTCCTATGCTTGCGCGATAGAGCCTAAGCAACGCGTGAAGGGGTCACGATTGGACATATTTTAATATATCAAGTGATTATATATTGCGTTATTCACCATTGCAAAACATCAGAGTCGCATATGGAGGGAGGGAAAGATGGAGGAATGATTGGAGGGAGGGTGGGAGGCATGAATGATTGAAGGGGAGGGGGAAGGGAGGAATCATTGTAGAGAAGAATGGGAAGAGGAACTACCGGTCGGAGGGATGAAGGAATGATTGGATGAAGGGGGAGTTGAATGAATGATTGAGCGGGAATAGCATAAAAATTGCCAATTGCTCTTGGAATCAGTCTGTACTTTAGCAGTGGGGTAGAATTTCAGAAAATGTTTACACGCCATGATAATATGCTGAAAGACGTTCGTATAGTACATACACAAGAGAGTCATGCTACCCATTCAGGGTCACGTTCGGAACACACAAATGAATTATAGATGAATCATCGTAAAAGGAAGAAAGTATACATCCCAAGGAGGAGTAGGTCCAACCTACTGATATGCGGACACGTATTAAATGTAAAACGTGGAACCACTGTTTAACTTTAATACGTTTCCGCATATCAGTAGGTTGGACAATCTCCTTGGGATGTAGATATTTTCTTCGCAGACACTGTCATCATCTGTATAGTAATTTCCTTTTACGTGGATTCCTCTCATCAATCATTTCCGTATTCTGTCCGAACATAACCCGTTTCCCATATGTACTGCAAGATCTTCAACAATCTGTTCTCGACTTGAAGAGAAATCACATCTTGGAGTTGGATTGGATATTATGTGTGACACCGGAACTGGTAAGTTTTGGCCTTGTGCCGGCTAAATTACGGATTATACACTGGCGCTGGATAGGGTTGTTGGAAATGCCCATGAGTGATTTCGTCGTCTCCTGGTACTAATGTTGTAATAAGTCTGTCATTCCCCTCCGTATGTGGTTTCAAATCGTAGAATAGCTTTCCATACGGACGAGATGTAAATTCGTGAAATTTCACCATGAACCAAGATATATTCCAAGGAAAGATTCGTCTCCCGAATGTTCTAATTTGCTGTCTAGCAATACGGTTATTGAATAGAAACAAGTACTTCCACTTTAGTGTGATATCTCGAGATGCCTTGCCTTGTGGAAAGAGATTCTGAGTCATATAAATTATCGATAAATTTCTGTGACGTTTGAAAATGTTTTGTTTTGTCTGTTTTTTCGCTTTTTTCAAATACATATTTTAATATATCTATTTATGGTACCTTGAACGAAAACGAATCCACTGTTTTCAAAGTCACCATGTCTGCCACATACATGATACAATGTATATGAAAAGTCAAATCAGACAAAACTCCCATTTCAAACGTCCGGGATTTTTGCAATGTAAGCTCTACTTCTGGCTTGAGAATCTTTGATCAAGGGCGCTTTACTTAGTCGAGCCAGTTTCCAAAGTTAATTTTTTCTGGTCAGTCTGCCCATTTTAATTAGGCAGGGATATGGCCTAATGTCACACTTAAGTTTGTTTCACTCATATGATGACAATCAGTTCCGTTGGTGGAGAAAGGTAGAACCACCGCCCATCGGCAAGTAACTGACGAACTTTCACACATGGACCAGCTGGGTTCGAACCCGTGCCGGTTCAGCGGTGTGAGGCTAGCGGTCACCAGCGAAGCGCCTTAGACCACTCGACTATCGAGGGCTCTGTAGTGGATGGAGCTTGTATGAAAGTCAACTTGTGGACCTGTATTTCGTCGAGATATTTATGTCATTTTTTTATTGTCATGGTATTGTAGACACTGTGGACATTTCTAGAATACTATAGAGCTACGTATTATGTGGGTCATCCATTTGGAGTTTTCTCAAAGCTGTCATGATCGATTTATCATAATTGCAAATGGCCGACGCACGAAGAGACCCGTATGACGAGGGTAATTGGGTCGCAGTGCCATCTGCCCAGGCCTACGGTTGTATACATACTGTATTGTGGGTTAATTATTTCGAGCTTTCTAGAAGCTGTTGTGGTGGTATCTGGGTTAGATCATGCGTCAGTGCTGTACCGGTGGAAGTTTCTTGATTTGATAGAATAATTTCGAATGCCCGATAGAGTATAAATAGCCGGACGTTCAGAGAGCGAGGAGGGATTCAAACGGCTGCTATGTGGGTGCATTAGATTGTGCTACTGGATATTACCTTAGCATGAGATTACTGACTGCTGGATTGTATATTCCTGTGCTTTGACCTCTGTGTTATCTACGTGATTGAACTGTCGGAGATTGGACCCTTTGCTGGGCTTGTAAACAACTGAGTAGTGTTGGGCTATAAAATACAGGAACGCGATATCTGCGCATCGGCACGGACTGTATAAAGATTTGCACGTCAGTACGGACTGTAAGAGATAAACCGGTATAGCATTGAACACTGAGATTATATTTCTCATTTATTTGCTGTATTGTCCTAGCTTCATTTGTATATGATTTTAGTATTGTAAATACATATTTGATTGTTAATCCTTGATTTCACAAAAGCTTTCTGTTGCCTTTTTCTGTTATCGTTTAGACGTAACATTATAAATGAGAGATTCTGAAGGATCTTGGCGCCCACCATTGTCCGATAATTGTAAGCTAATGACAAGACGATCTTTTTGTCCATTTTTACTAGAACAAACGATTGATTTGTAACTTTGTTTACAGAATTTCGAATCTGCGCAAAAAAAGATCGAAAAAAGAACACTTAAAAACACCAATATATAATATTTCTAAGTTTCAAGATTTCTAGAAACTGTACTTATGTCGGTTGTTATAGTACAAGAGAAATGAGCAAAGTTAGTCTGAAAGTCAATGTACCTGTACGGAGGATCCTTCGACTTCGTTTTGTAGTATATTTATTTATTTTATTTTTTGCACGTGTCATCATTGGGTCCTGGAAGCGAAGGCAAATCTCTTTGACAATTTGGCATACTTAAGGTTTTATAATTAAGAACGAATGCTAATTCTGTTCTGCTTACTGGGATAGTTTGAGATATCTCCTTTAAGATACCATTCTCGAAAAGACTAAGATGGTACAACAATACTGAAGGGATCCGGTCCACGCAGTAATGCTGAAACATCAAAAGTGTCGAATCCTGATTATCTCCCTTGTATCGTGACATGCAGTAGTCTACAGTTGTCGAGTTGTGACATTGTGTCACAAGAGTGACGTCCCTTCATGTAGCTAACCCGCCGGCAGACGAAAGGGTGGGGAAGTTGATTTGCAACTGCACAGACTAAAGAAAACTGATTTAAAATTTGAAGAAATACATTTTAATTCCAAATCATTTGAACTCCTTGATATGGAAGGTGAAGGTATGGATATTCTCTATAGTCAATATATAGAATATGCCCTACCGTTTGATCCGCCGACTCTTGTGATGCAACGTCACAACTCGGGAATATCGTATTAACTTGAACGTAACTTGCATTTTTCGAATAGGAGTAAAAAAGGTATCTTGCACAACTAGGCCCCATGTGGGACCCGTGTCCAAAATTTCAGGAAGATCATTGAAATATTTCCTGAGAATTCACGATAACAATGTTTCAAGGGGAAATCCAACATGGGCGAATTTAATGTTATTTCTCTGACCAACTTTCATTTATCTATGTCAACAGAAATGGCATATTTTTGCTCCTGCAATTTGATCTTTCCTTTTTTGCTCTGCTGGTGTTAATATCCAACGAATTTTCCACAAATTTCAGAATATAATCATTGTGTTAGGGCAAAATCAGGTGTACAAAAATGGTTAGCCTCCTAGGAATATTTCTATTCAAAGTCCTTGGTCATCTATCTGCCCCCTTTCCCATCAATATACATGTATGGAAGGCAAAATAAGCTTTAGATTTGCCTGTAGAGGAGTCAATTTTCCTTCGATCTGTCACAAATTTCACAATCTAGTTTTAAATTCATTGTACATCATTAACAATCAAATATTCTGCTGAATTTAATGTTATTTCTCTGACCGAATTTCATTTATGTATGATAAACTTAACAGAAATGGCATATTTTTACTCCTACAATTTGACTGTTCCATTTTTGCTCTGTTGTTGTTAATATTCAACCAATTTTCCCTAAATGTCAGAATATAATAATTCTATTAGGGTAGAATCAGGTGTATAAAAATGGGTAGCCTTCTTGGAATACTTCTGTTTAAACTCCTTGGTCATCTATCTGCCCTTTTCCCCTTGAATATACATGTATGGAAGGCAAAATCAGCTCTAGATTTGTCTGTAGAGGAGCCAATTTTCCTTCAATCTGTCACAAATTTCACAGTCTAGTTTTAAATTCGCTGTACATCATTAACAATCAAATATTCTGCTGAATATCATGTTATTTCTCTGACCAAGTTTCATTTATCTATGTCAACTTAACAGAAATGGCTTATTTTTACTGCTACAATTTGGCCGTTTCTTTTTCCTCTGCTGGTGTTAATATCCAACCAATTTTCCCCAAATTCCAGAATATAATCATTCTATTAGGGTAGAATCAGGTGTATAAAAATGGGTAGCCTTCTTGGAATACTTCTGTTTAAACTCCTTGGTCATCTATCTGCCCTTTTCCCATTGAATATACATGTATAGAAGGCAAATTGAGCTTTAGATTTGCCTGTAGAGAAGCCAGTTTTGCTTTAATCTGTCTCAAATTTCACAGTCTAGTTTTAAATTCATTGTACCACATTCAGAGTAGAAGATCCTGCAGAATTTAATGTTATTTCTCTGACTGAATTTCATTTATCTATGTCAACCTTAACAGAAATGGCATATTTTCGCTCCTACAATTTCGTCTTTCCTTTTTTGCTCTGCTGCAGTAAATATCCAACCAATTTCCCCCAAATTTCAGAATATAATCATTCTATTAGGGTAGAATCACGTGTACAAAAACGGTTAACTTTCTTGGAATATTTCTGTTCAAAGTATTTGCTTATCTATCTACCATTTTCCCCTTCAAAATACATGTATATGAGGCAAAATAAGCTTTAGATTTGCCTGTAGAGAAGCCAATTTTACTTCAAACTGTCCCAAATTTCACAGTCTAGTTTTAAATTCATTGTACAATATTCACAGGAAAAGATTCTGCTGAATTCTATGTTATTTCTCCGGCCGAATTTCATTTATCTATGTCAACTTAACAGAAATGGCATATTTTTGCTCCTACAATTTGACCTTTCATTTTTTCCTCTGCTGGTGTTCATATCCAACCAATTTTCCCAAAATTTCATAATATAATCATTCTATTAGGGTAAAATCAGGTGAAAAAATTTGGTTAGCATTCTGGGAATATTTCTATTCAAAGTTCTTGGTCATATATCTGCCCTTTTCCCCTTGAATATACATGTGTGAAAGGCGAAATCAGCTTTAGATTTGTCTGTAGAGGAGCCAATTTCCTTTCAATCTGTCACAAATTTCACAGTCTAGTTTTAAATTCATTGTACATTATTAACAATTAAATATTCTGCTGAATTTCATGTTATTTCTCTGATCGAGTTTCATTTATCTATGTCAACTTACCAGAAAAGGCATATTATTGCTCCTACAATTTGATCTTTGCTTTTTTGCTCTACTGGAGTAAATATCCAACCAATTTTCCCCAACTTTCAGAATATAATCATCCTATTAGAGTAGAATCACGTGTACAAAAACGGTTAACTTTCTTTGAATATTTCCCTTCAAAGTATTTGCTTATCTATCTACCATTTTTCCCTTCAAAATACATGTATAGGAGGCAAAATAAACTTTAGATTTTCCTGTAGAGAATCCAATTTTGCTTCAAACTGTCCCAAATTTCACAGTCTAGTGTTAAATTCATTTTACAATATTCACAAGAAAATATTCTGCTGAATTCAATGTTATTTGTCCGGCCGAATTTCATTTATCTATGTCAACTTAACAGAAATGGCATATTTTTGCTCCTACAATTTGATCTTTCATTTTTTCCTCTGCTGGTGTTAATATCCAACCAATTTTCCCCAAATTTCAGAAAATAATAATTATGTTAGGATAACATCAGGTGAACAAAAATGGTTAGCCTTCTGGGAATCTTTCCATTCAAAGTTCTTGGTCATCTATCTGCCCTTTTCCCCTTGAATATACATGTATGGAAGGCAAAATCAGCTCTAGATTTGTCTGTAGAGGAGCCAATTTTCCTTCAATCTGTCACAAATTTCACAGTCTAGTTTTAAATTCACTGTACATCATTAACAATCAAATATTCTGCTGAATATCATGTTATTTCTCTGACCAAGTTTCATTTATCTATGTCAACTTAACAGAAATGGCTTATTTTTACTGCTACAATTTGGCCGTTTCTTTTTCCTCTGCTGGTGTTAATATCCAACCAATTTTCCCCAAATTCCAGAATATAATCATTCTATTAGGGTAGAATCAGGTGTACGAAAATGGTTAGCCTCCTTGAAACATTTATATTCACAGTTTCTGATAAGCTATCTGCCCAAAATACATGTAAAAATGACAAAATATGCATTATATTTACGTGTAGAAAAAACAATTTTGCTTCAATCTTCCCAAAATTTGGCAAACTAGTTCTAAATTTGGGTGTACATCATTCAGATTTAAAGGTTTTGCCGAATTAATTTTTTATCTATGATGGAATTGCATTCACATATGTCCAAATGTTAAATTTCGCAGTTTTTGTAGGAATTTCACCAATCTTGGATTTGAAGTACTTTGGACGATGCTGATAACAAATCTGAAATCAGTTTTGCAAAATTCGAATAGGTTTCGGAATTATGACCGTTGAAAAATCTATTTTTGGTCAAGTTTTAAATTTAAAAAAATCATATAAAAAAAACTATCAAGAATTTCCAAGAATTTTTTTGCTGAAAGTGCTTGTATTCCTTGATACTATTTTTGGCATATTTTTATATATCGTTATCTAAAAGTTCAATTTTCAACATCTCCCGTCAAGGCGACCTACGGTTTTGTGAAACGAAAAGCGTATTACCTTTGTATTTCGTGCATAAGAAGTACAAAACCTAGAAACCTCCGGTTTTTTGCCTGTTTTCGTTAGTCCTAGATCCTGGCTGCTGGAAATGGGTCACTAGGGCCATGGCAACAAAAAATTAACGGAGATCCACTCGAAAAGTTCATGTACACTTTTCAATGAAAACGACGCTTGCAGATGTGCAAATTGTTTTCGAGAAACCGTGAACAATGAGTCAAAACTAAAGTATTATCGAGGTCGCTGATTACGAATCCGACGTCAGAATTTACCTTGACCTCCAATAGAGTATCGAACATTTGGGTACGAATTTCACTTTGTCGAAAGGTCTCAATATATAGGTGTTAATATATAATATAATTAGATGAAATTACAAGCGTCTAGTCCGTCACCCATAATTCAGCCGTCGCCCATTAGAGAATATCCGCGTCCATAATCACAAAAACCTATTCCATATTCCATATAACAGTATTAGCACCAAATTCAAAAAGACAATCACAGTATACATAAACATAGGCTTGTTTCCTGCAAGAAGCGGTCAACAGTTTTCAATAATGCCGGCAAGACATCATAATGTTCCAAAAATATCAAATCCGTATCGCTGATCAGTATTCTTAATCCATAATATTCGTTGGAGAGTCGTCATCTAAAACATGATGTATCTCAATCACGCTTTGATTGTGACTGTTCATATGAGTATCATGAGGATCTTGAAGTACATGGGTTCATACGGCCCCTAGCAACGGGTTAAGCGGAATTACATACAAGTAACGAAACATAGCGCCATAGATCTTGCACGCTACGTTCGTATTTTTTTTATCAGCATGCGCTATGTATCGCCACATTTGAGAAACTTTGAGTGGAGGCGTTTGGTGGAATAGCCCTGTTTTATAAGTTTCTGTAATAATGTTTTGTGACGTTGATTAAAATCGTCACATTTAACACAGTATATAGCAAATGCTACTAAGCGAGATATGTATAAGCCATATGCAGGTCCCACTGGAATATTCATATCCAGAAAGGGATAGTTTACGATGTCGAAATTGTAATCATCTCTTTTGTCATAAAGTTTACGAGAGAGAATGCCCGCTTCATTTTTATAGAGATATAGATCTAAATGTGATGTGCCTGTAGGGCTGTCTGTAGTTTCCTTCAAATCCAGTGAAGGTTGATATATATCCTTCACTGCGTCATTTGTATAGCGATTATCCATAGCCAGGAGATCGTCTATATAGCGTTGGGGGAATGAGAAGGAACGGGCTTTGAATGGATCGGTTTTGCCTGCATATAGTCATATTCATAAGAGAACAGATACAGGTCAGCTAACAGGGGTGCACAATTAGTACCCATTGGAATACCTATATGCTGCTGATTTATTGTGTTGCCAAATTTCACATAGATATTTTAATGAGAAATTGAAGCATCTCTATAAACAAAGAAACATCCCATGAATGATATCTCTTGTATGTAGTAGAGCTAAAGAATGCTTTATGGCTTCTGACATTAATATATCTACGATCAATTTTCTTGAACACAGATACTATTAATCCTATCTGGCCTGGGCTTTTTGGGACCTATCCAAGCCTGGGGGGGCCGAAATGACCCCCCTAATTATTTTTCTTACCCCTGGAGATAGGGGGCTGAAACTTATTACACTATACCCTTGGGTCAAGCTCTACCATAAAATGTAAAAACATCCAAGATGGCCGCTTTCATGACGTCACAGTGACGTCATTTTCAAAAACGGCATTTTTTGTCGATTTTTCGGTCAGATTTTCCGAATTTTTTATTTTTGCAATTTCTCCACAAAAACTGCATGAAAAATTAGCAAATATTAATAAAATAGGTTTTGCCCACTTTTCATCGCGGAAAAGCAGAAATTCTGAAGAAATATGACAAAAACATCACTTTTCTGGTACCCCACATGGACGCCATTTTGAATTTACCCATGATCCTCTGCTCGGGGGTTATGCAAATAGGCTCAAAATGACCCCAATAAGATAAACTATAAAGTCACAGAGTTTAAGCTCTCCGTTTTTTGCCGTTCCGGAGATAGTGCAGAAAGTTTGGTAGAGGTGCCATAATGGCCCCCCTCAGGCCAGGTAGGGTTAATGAACTTGGACGGTCAATAAGGTCCTGATGAGGGATTGTAGTATAGAGAGTAGAGAAATCCCATGTGGATACATGTCTGTACGGTATGTGACCTTTAGCATTAAGTTCTTCCTTAAGACATTTCGAGTTTTTCAATATCCACATACATTCAACGCCAGAGTACTTAGAAATAGTGGCGCAATACCTTTCCCAAAATGCTTTTATCTCCTGAAGGGCCCTCGCCAATAGGGTTGAAAGAAGCTTGGTGGTGCAGATTCTAGAATCAGCTATGAATCTAGCTTTGTATGGTGATTTATGCTTTTTGAGAGTCCAGTATGGTTTTGGTATGTCGTTATGATTGGTTGGAAGACAAATACCTCTTTACCTGAGAAACTTTTTGCGATTGTTAAATAAATCTTCCAGAGTAAATGTATTTTGAGAGTAAGTAGACGTATTTGATGAAGATATGTTTACACTCAATTCTCTAACCAGTGCCTGGTAATAGTAATATTTACATATGAATATTATATTATTCGGAGCTTTGTATGCTGGGACTATGACGAATTTACTCTGGATATTTGCTAGAACTTCTTGCGAATTAAGGTTTCTCAGTACTTGTTTTTCTTGGGGAAGAGTACTTCTGTCAATGTGACGGATTGTTTCAACAACCTTACTCTTGGTGAGGTCCAGCCAATCAGCGAGTAATGTAGGTTCAACTTTTTCTCGCTTAGACCAATCAATAACGTACTGTTCCAACGCAGACAGGACTATCTTCTAGTCGGCCTTCAGATTTATTCTTCTTGGCTCTCTATATTTAGGTCCTTTCATCATCAGTAATTTCAGATCCTTATCACTCACCATATGAAGAGCACCAGTCACAATATCTTTGCATGGTGTATAGATAAAGTTCCATGATTCACAATCATAACTATAGCCTTCTGACGTGTATAAGTTCCAGTGAAACTCCTTGACAGTATTGGAATAATTGAATATTTTGGTGGCTATAGATTTAGTATAATTATATGAAGTGCAAGGAGGTTCTGTGAACTTAAAATAGTTTGGTACAGCGTTGCGGACGTCTGGACCATTCAGGATTCGAGGTAAATTAATGATGTCCACTCCTTTATCTAAGTAGTTGAGTTTCAAGAAAAGCCGATCTTGGGATGTTTGGATTATGTTCACTGGACGACCGAAAATACGCTATATCTTGACATACTTTAATGATTTTTGGTGATATTATATTTCCTGAAGACGCAGATTGTTGTATATCTCTGGCTATTTTATCTAAATCTCTCAGAGGTAACGCATACAGAACTGTACGTAAGCTATGTATACTATTGGGTGTGTTATTTAAACCCACTAAGTAATTTAAAGTTATATGATCGTGAATTATCGAACTATTAAACTTTCGCCAACCATGGCTGCGATGTCTCCGTTGTTGAGGTTTAAATAGTTGGGTATTGTTCGATATATTTGAAGGGCGGTTTGTAGCATTGCCGAACTGATATTATCATTTAAACCAAACGGAAAACCTGACCCAAGTTCTAGCATGCAGAATAATTCCCGCTCTCGGATTTTTCTCTCAAATCCAAGGGGAATCCTTAGTAGATGGATATTCGACGTCTATGATCTGAATAATAAAGGTATCCCAGCCATGGTCGGGTCCAGAAAAATGTTTACCTATAAGCAATTGCTTTTTCCTAACGGATTTTCTGTGACCGTTCACCCTAAGATGAAGTCTTTGGGTGATCTTGCCAACATACTGTTGACCACACTTCTTACGGGAAACTAAATAAATACAGTTTGTAGCAGAAAAACTAAGATCAACATACGAGTTAACAGAATATGAGTTGCCAGTTAACGCGAAACTAAATGAAGCTGAAGTATTAAAGAGTGAACACGTGAGACATCCACGATGTCTACACTTAGAAATTTTGAAATTATTACATGTAGAATTCGGTGCTAAGCAGTCATCAAGCGCAATATTACAAGGTTTAATGTCGTGGCCTTTTTACAAGGTTTGATGAGGTCAAGATCGAGAGAAATGTCAATTCTGACCGCGGATTCGTTATCAATGACCCCGAAAATAGTTATATAACGATTTTTAAGTCAATCAGATAAGGTGTACTTTTGACCTCCGGAAACGCCAAGGGGCGTGATTGGGTCTTTCGACCATAATTCCACGAATTTCCAACGCTGGGATCTGGAGCTCTAAGAGAGAGCTATTAGACAATGCCAAGCTCTTATCTAACCCGCTCCTAGTTACAGTTACACTCGAAAAACCGATGACGTCCCTACCCGACTTTCTCAAGTAGCACCATAGTGGAGGCCATTGGTCTTCCGGCCATACCTCTTTCAATAATATAGGATGAGAAGTTAATTAACCATCAGCAATCAGCCCTATTATTGCTTAATTAGCTCCCGTTGGGCTTTTGTCTAAAACTATATTAGTTTCGGGGTTACACTCGAGAAACCGATGACGTCCACAAATAGTTTATCCGACTTTTTTCCTTGGTAACATACTTGTGGACGTCGCACGTTTTCCCAGTATATCTTTTTCAATTACCTACGGTTAGCCATGAATTAATCGTCAGCAATTAGTCCTATTATCGCTTAATTAGTCACCGTTTGCATTTTCTCTAACCCTCTATTAGTTTCGGAGTTACACTCCAAAAACCGATGACGTCAACAAATAGTTTACCGGAATTTCTAAGTAGCAAGCTTTTGGACATCATCGTTTTCCGGGTGTAGCTCTGAAACTACTAGGGTTATAGAAAAGACCAACGGTGGTTAGTTAAGCGATAATAGGGCTAATTGCTGATGGTTAATTAATGGCTAACTGTCAGTAATTAAATGAGATATAGTCGGAAAACGTGGGACGTCCATAAGTATGTTACGTAGAAAAAATGTCGGGTAAGCTATTTGTGGACGTCATGGGTTTTCGAGTGAAACTCGGAAACTAATAGAGAGTTAGAGAAAAGACAAACGGTATTAAGCATATAGTCATATTCTTAAGAGAACAGATATAGGTCAGCCAACAGGGGCGCACAATTAGTACCCATTGGAATATCTAGATGCTGCTGATATATTGTGCTGCCAAATTTCACATAGATATTATTAATGAGAGATTCTAGCAACTCTATAAACAAAGAAACATCCCATGAATGATATATCTTGTATGTAGTAGATATAAGAATACTTTATGGCATCCGACATTAATACATCTACGACCTGTTTTCTTGAACACATATACTATTAATGAGCTTAGACGGTCAATAAGGTCCTGATGCGAAGTCTATAAGTATGTTATGAAGGAAAAAGTCGTGTAAACTACTTATGGACGTCATCGGTCTTTTGAGTGTAACCCAGAAACTAATGGAAGTTTAGACAAACCCACCCCTAATCCGTGAAGTAATATCACGGCAAACTCCAGCTGGAGTAACTTATATGTAAAATTTGCCTTTTTCAACTTCCAAGATTAATTATGTTTAGCTCGGTGTATGGCATTTACCAATTCGTTTGTCGGGTGTTGGGGTTAAAAATTGCTGTTTAAACTGCACGTAGAAAAAGGGACAGCCTTCTGCTCCTCAACTTTCTTAAATATTCTTAGATATTATTTATGAGAGATTCTAGCAAATCTATAAACAAAGAAACATCCCATGAATGGTATCTCTTGTATGTAGTAGACCTAAAAATGCTTTATGGCATCCGACATTAATATATCTACCATCTGTTTTCTTGAACACAGATACTATTAATGAACTTAGACGGTCAATAAGGTCCTGATGCGAAGTCTATAAGTATGTTATGACGGAAAAAGTCGTGTAAGCTATTTGTGGACGTCAACGGCCTTTCGAGTGTAACCCAGAAACTAATGGAGGTTTAGACAAACCCACCCGTAATCCGAGAACTAACATCACGGCAAACTCCAGCTGAAGCAACATATATGTAAAATTTGTCTTTTTCAACATCCAAAATTAACTATGTTTAGCTCCGTGTATGGCATTTACCAATTCGTTTGTCGGGTGTTGGGGTTAAAAATTGCTGTTTAAGCTGCACGTAGAAAAAGGGACAGCCTTCTGCTGCTCAACTTTCTTAAATATTCTTAGATATTATTTATGAGAGATTCCAGCCAATCTATAAACAAAGAAACATCCCATGAATGGTATCTCTTGTATGTAGTAGACCTAAAAATGCTTTATGGCATCCGACATTAATATATCTACCATCTGTTTTCTTGAACACAGATACTATTAATGAACTTAGACGGTCAATAAGGTCCTGATGCGAAGTCCATGAGTATGTTATGACGGAAAAAGTCGTGTAAGCTATTTGTGGACGTCATCGGCCTTTCGAGTCTAACCCAGAAACTAATGGAGGTTTAGACAAACTCACCCCCTAATCCGAGAACTAACATCACGGCAAACTCCAGCTGAAGCAACATATATGTAAAATTTGCCTTTTTCAACTTCCAAGATTAACTATGTTTTGCTCGGTGTATGGTATTTACCAATTCGTTTGTCGGATGTTGGGGTTAAAAATTGCTGTTTAAACTGCACGCAGAAAAAGGGGCAGCCTTCACTCCTCCACTTTCTTAAATATCAAAAAGTATAGTTATATTATCTGGAATGACATATCCTGGCTATATTGTGGCAGTGTACTAGCACCATGGTCCTTAATCTCGTAAGTATGGTTATATAATCTGGAATGACATATCCTCGCAATATTGTGGGGGTGTACTAGCACCATGGTGCTTAATCTCAAAAAGTATAGTTATATAATCTGGAATGTCGTATCCTTGCTATATTGTGGCAGTGTACTAGCACCATGGTGCTTAATCTCATAAGTATGGTTATATAATCTGGAATGCCATATCCTCGCTATATTGTGGTAGTGTACTAGCACCATGGTGCTTAATCTCATAAATATGATTGTGAAGTTTTGAATGACATATCCTCGCTATATTGTGGCAGTGTACTAGCACCATGGTGCTTAATCTCATAAATATGATTGTGAAGTTTTCAATGACATATCCTCGCTATATTGTGGCAGTGTACTAGCACCATGGTGCTTAATCTCATAAATATGATTGTGAAGTTTTCAATGACATATCCTCGCTATATTGAGTCAGTGTACTAGCACCATGGTGCTTAATCTCATAAATATGATTGTGAAGTTTTCAATGACATATCCTCGCTATATTGTGGCAGTGTACTAGCACCATGGTGCTTAATCTCATAAATATGATTGTGAAGTTTTCAATGACATATCCTCGCTATATTGTGGCAGTGTACTAGCACCATGGTGCTTAATCTCATAAATATGATTGTGAAGTTTTCAATGACATATCCTCGCTATACTCTGGCGTTGTACTAGCACCATGGTGCTTAATCTCATAAATATGATTGTGAAGTTTTCATTACATATCCTCGCTATATTGTGGCAGTGTACTAGCACCATGGTGCTTAAGCTCATAAATATGATTGTGAAGTTTTCAATGACATATCCTCGCTATACTCTGGCGTTGTACTAGCACCATGGTGCTTAATCTCATAAATATGATTGTGAAGTTTTCAATGACATATCCTCGCTATATTGTGGCAGTGTACTAGCACCATGGTGCTTAATCTCATAAATATGATTGTGAAGTTTTCAATGACATATCCTCGCTATATTGTGGCAGTGTACTAGCACCATGGTGCTTAATCTCATAAATATGATTGTGAAGTTTTCAATGACATATCCTCGCTATACTCTGGCGTTGTACTAGCACCATGGTGCTTAATCTCATAAATATGATTGTGAAGTTTTCAATGACATATCCTCGCTATATTGTGGCAGTGTACTAGCACCATGGTGCTTAATCTCATAAATATGATTGTGAAGTTTTCAATGACATATCCTCGCTATATTGTGGCAGTGTACTAGCACCATGGTGCTTAATCTCATAAATATGATTGTGAAGTTTTCAATGACATATCCTCGCTATATTGTGGCAGTGTACTAGCACCATGGTGCTTAATCTCATGAATATGATTGTGAAGTTTTCAATGACATATCCTCGCTATGTTGTGGCAGTGTACTAGCACCATGGTGCTTAATCTCATAAATATGATTGTGAAGTTTTCAATGACATATCCTCGCTATATTGTGGCAGTGTACTAGCACCATGGTGCTTAATCTCATAAATATGATTGTGAAGTTTTCAATGACATATCCTCGCTATATTGTGGCAGTGTACTAGCACCATGGTGCTTAATCTCATAAATATGATTGTGAAGTTTTCAATGACATATCCTCGCTATATTGTGGCAGTGTACTAGCACCATGGTGCTTAATCTCATAAATATGATTGTGAAGTTTTCAATGACATATCCTCGCTATATTGTGGCAGTGTACTAGCACCATGGTGCTTAATCTCATAAATATGATTGTGAAGTTTTCAATGACTTATCCTCGCTATATTGTGGCAGTGTACTAGCACCATGGTGCTTAATCTCATAAATATGATTGTGAAGTTTTCAGTGACATATCCTCGCTATGTTGTGGCAGTGTACTAGCACCATGGTGCTTAATCTCATAAATATGATTGTGAAGTTTTCAATGACATATCCTCGCTATATTGTGGCAGTGTACTAGCACCATGGTGCTTAATCTCATAAATATGATTGTGAAGTTTTCAATGACATATCCTCGCTATATTGTGGCAGTGTACTAGCACCATGGTGCTTAATCTCATAAATATGATTGTGAAGTTTTCAATGACATATCCTCGCTATATTCTGGCGTTGTACTAGCACCATGGTGCTTAATCTCATAAATATGATTGTGAAGTTTTCAATGACATATCCTCGCTATACTCTGGCGTTGTACTAGCACCATGGTGCTTAATCTCATAAATATGATTGTGAAGTTTTCAATGACATATCCTCGCTATATTGTGGCAGTGTACTAGCACCATGGTGCTTAATCTCATAAATATGATTGTGAAGTTTTCAATGACATATCCTCGCTATATTGTGGCAGTGTACTAGCACCATGGTGCTTAATCTCATAAATATGATTGCGAACTTTTCAGTGACATATCCTGGCTATGTTGTGGCAGTGTACTAGCACCATGGTGCTTAAGCTCATAAATATGATTGTGAAGTTTTCAATGACATATCCTCGCGATATTGTGGCAGTGTACTAGCACCATGGTGCTTAATCTCATAAATATGATTGTGAAGTTTTCAATGACATATCCTCGCTATACTCTGGCATTGTACTAGCACCATGGTGCTTAATCTCATAAATATGATTGTGAAGTTTTCAATGACATATCCTCGCTATATTGTGGCAGTGTACTAGCACCATGGTGCTTAATCTCATAAATATGATTGTGAAGTTTTCAATGACATATCCTCGCTATATTGTGGCAGTGTACTAGCACCATGGTGCTTAATCTCATAAATATGATTGTGAAGTTTTCAATGACATATCCTCGCTATATTGTGGCAGTGTACTAGCACCATGGTGCTTAATCTCATAAATATGATTGTGAAGTTTTCAATGACATATCCTCGCTATATTGTGGCAGTGTACTAGCACCATGGTGCTTAATCTCATAAATATGATTGTGAAGTTTTCAATGACATATCCTCGCTATATTGTGGCAGTGTACTAGCACCATGGTGCTTAATCTCATAAATATGATTGTGAAGTTTTCAATGACATATCCTCGCTATATTGACGTGTACTAGCACCATGGTGCTTAATCTCATAAATATGATTGCGAAGTTTTCAATGACATCCTCGCGATATTGTGGCAGTGTACTAGCACCATGGTGCTTAATCTCATAAATATGATTGTGAAGTTTTCAATGACATATCCTCGCTATATTGTGGCAGTGTACTAGCACCATGGTGCTTAATCTCATAAATATGATTGTGAAGTTTTCAATGACATATCCTCGCTATACTCTGGCGTTGTGCTAGCACCATGGTGCTTAATCTCATAAATATGATTGTGAAGTTTTCAATGACATATCCTCGCTATATTGTGGCAGTGTACTAGCACCATGGTGCTTAATCTCATAAATATGATTGTGAAGTTTTCAATGACATATCCTCACTATATTGTGGCAGTGTACTAGCACCATGGTGCTTAATCTCATAAATATGATTGTGAAGTTTTCAATGACATATCCTCGCTATATTGTGGCAGTGTACTAGCACCATGGTGCTTAATCTCATGAATATGATTGTGAAGTTTTCAATAACATATCCTCGCTATATTGTGGCAGTGTACTAGCACCATGGTGCTTAATCTCATAAATATGATTGTGAAGTTTTCAATGACATATCCTCGCTATATTGTGGCAGTGTACTAGCACCATGGTGCTTAATATCATAAGTATGATTGTGAAGTTTTCAATGACATATCCTCGCGATATTGTGGCAGTGTACTAGCACCATGGTGCTTAATCTCATAAATATGATTGTGAAGTTTTCAATGACATATCCTCGCTATACTCTGGCGTTGTACTAGCACCATGGTGCTTAATCTCATATATATGATTGTGAAGTTTTCAATGACATATCCCCGCTATATTGTGGCAGTGTACTAGCACCATGGTGCTTAATCTCATAAACATGATTGTGAAGTTTTCAATGACATATCCTCGCTATACTCTGGCAGTGTACTAGCACCATGGTGCTTAATCTCATATATATGATTGTGAAGTTTTCAATGACATATCCTCGCTATACTCTGGCGTTGTACTAGCACCATGGTGCTTAATCTCATAAACATGATTGTGAAGTTTTCAATGACATATCCTCGCTATATTGTGGCAGTGTACTAGCACCATGGTGCTTAATCTCATAAATATGATTGTGAAGTTTTCAATGACATATCCTCGCTATATTGTAGCAGTGTACTATCACCATGGTGCTTAATCTCATAAATATGATTGTGAAGTTTTCAATGACATATCCTCGCTATATTGTGGCAGTGTACCAGCACCATGGTGCTTAATCTCATAAATATGATTGTGAAGTTTTCAGTGACATATCCTCGCTATGTTGTGGCAGTGTACTAGCACCATGGTGCTTAACCTCATAAACATGATTGTGAAGTTTTCAATGACATATCCTCGCTATATTGTGGCAGTGTACTAGCACCATGGTGCTTAATATCATAAGTATGATCGTAGTCTTCGATGCCTTGCAATACTCCTGCATTGTACTAGCACCATGCTGCTTCATTATTCATATTATAATGTTCGACTGGAATGACATACGCTTAGTCTATATTTAGACACTGGCAGCCAGTGTAGGCTACTGTCAAGCGCCATATCAGTGTCGAACGATCAATCAGTATTTTGCACGGTGAGCTCTGCTGATATCCTCTCCAAATTCAATTTTATTGCACGTGCAAATTATTAACAAACGGTATCTCTCGTCCCACTGCTCGCTCATGTTGTTGTTTCGGCACAGGTTTCCGGTATCTAGGCGCAGGCGCCGGTTGAGCGGAAGCCTTGAAATCCATCCAATAGCTGGATGGTGCGTATTATGGTGCTTACCCATACGTTAGAGAAATATTATACCTGATTCCGTGGTCCAATTTTGAAATTCCAATGGCGACATATGCCTATAAATTTTATTATAAATCCACATCCGAAAACCGTCCTTAAATACCACTCAAATTACTTATATCATGAATTCCACGAAAAAGCGGACATCTTTTCGCATAAAATTCACTCCACATTCTTTCGTAGACCATATATTAGCATGCGTTTTTTTTTCTATTCCCGGGACACGACAATAACAGAGAAGATGTGTTTTAATCGAGAAATATTTTTCCTGCAATTTTTGAACTTGAAGAACTCGAAATTGTCAAGGAAGAAAAGTTGCATTTTACTGAAAACTATACTATTTTGAAACATCTGTAGAAAAGATATGGATGTGACGGCAACTGTATAGGCCTACCCAAGGGCGGATCTACGGCCTTGTAAAATGAACGGATGTGCATTATGTAATTAGAGTATCATGTAGGCGTATTA
Organism: Hanleya hanleyi; assembly: GCA_036873755.1. Taxonomy (NCBI): domain Eukaryota; kingdom Metazoa; phylum Mollusca; class Polyplacophora; order Lepidopleurida; family Hanleyidae; genus Hanleya; species Hanleya hanleyi. The sequence continues at coordinate 83,117 of JAVTVY010027917.1, read as the reverse complement.
AACAGACCATCATCTATTCATGTGTCTGTGAGCGTACTATTAATGTTGGAGTTTCAATATGTATCTAAAATAATTAAGACATTATCGTCGCGAGCGCACCACGTGTCGGTGTGTATGTGATAAACCAGAAATTCAAATGGAGTCAGGTGTGATAGTTTTCAATTTGCGTGCTTATGCGAAACCGCAGTAAAAATAGAACCATATATCTGAATACATTATGTTTCGATTTATTCTGGGACAACGCTTAGAACCCGTCAGAGATCAAGGGCCCCGGAGCTTCCGAAGCCTAGGCGGCCAATGGACCCTCGTTTGTTGGACTATGAAGAGATTCACTTTAATTCTAGCTTTGTGTAAATGAAACGTATCGGTATCGTTTTGGTTTCTGATGTTACATGACGTAAATGTCATCGTTTTCTATGTGTTAAATATAACTAAAAAGTCAAATGGATTCAGGCACGAGGTGTGATTGTTTTAATATCGATGCGAAACACACGTGAAAATAGAACCATTAATCTGCATACATTATGTTCAGATTTATTTCCTGGAAAATGCGTAGAACGCATCTCCAGTCACCTAAGACCCCGGAGCTTCCGGGGCCTAGGCGGCCCCTGGACCCTCGCCTGTTAGGCTGAGAATTTGCTTAATTTTGCTTAGTGTAAATGAATCGTATCGGTATCATATTGGTTTCTAATGTTCCATGAAGTGCGATTTTTCAGTATCGATGTGTGCTTATAAATGCGAAACAAGCGTGAAAATAGAACCATAAATCTGCATACATTTTGTTCAGATTTATTTTCCGAAAAACGCTTAGAATGCATCTCTGGTGATCAAGGACCTCAGATCTTCCGGGGCCTAGGCGAACCCTGGACCTTCGCCAGTTGCGCCTGTTTATATGTGTTAAATATAAGTAGAAAATCAAATGGATTCAGACATGAGGGGTAATTTGTTCAATATCGATGTGTGCTTTTAAATGTGGAACAAACGTGAAAATAGAACCATAAATCTGCATTCAGATTTATTTCTGGGGGGAAGGCTCAGAACTCATCTCCGGCCATTTAAGACCTCAGAGCTTCCGGGGAGTAGGGGGCCCCTGGACCCTCGCCTGTTGGGCTGTGAGGATTTAGTTATTTTCATTTTGTGTAAATGAATCGTATCACTATGCGTACTTTTTTTTAATGTTCGATAAAGTGTGATTTTTTTACTATCGATGCGTGCTCATAAATGCGTTTCAAGCGTGAAAATAGACCCATAAATCTGCATACATTTTATTCAGATTTATTTCCGGGAAAACGCTTAGAACGCATCTCCGGCGATCTAGGACCCCGGAGCTTCCGGGGCCTAGGCGGCCCCTGGACCCCCGCCTGTTGGGCTGTGATAGTTGACTCCCCCCCCCCCTCTATGAATTTTCGCTGGATCCGCCCTTGATACCTTGGTAAAAATACGAGTTCAGAGCTTTATTTTTATAAGTAGAAGTGATAAATTGACCCTATGAATATTTTTGGGGAGAAAATGTGTAATTAATAAAGCTCTTTTACCGAAAATATTTAAAAGCGCACGAGAAAAAAAATCTTATCATCCTTGGGTACTGTATGTTATTAAGACATGTCATATAAGAATAATCAGATTGAAACAAAGCGGCAAAAAAAAAGAAAGAAAGTGTTCTGTCCGTTTGAGGTGATTCCGTCACGCAGATTTCGAGGCATGATTTACTGACAATGCTGGATCATCTGTAGATTTTTCATGGATCCGTGGACAGATGTCATATAGAATAGCAAACTAAACATAAAACTTCATGAGTATGACCACGAAGTCTTCCCAACGGTGATTCCGTCACGGTGGAATTCATGATATGGGTTATTTTGTTTACAGTTTTGGAGTATATAATGAAATATGTTGTCAACTGTGGACAATTTCCAACGTTTTCCGATGTTTACTCCGTTGCATGTACTGACATTAACAACACTATTAAACAGCGTGGTAGCTAATAAAGACACACTTGAATTCTTGACGAATTGTTGTTTCTTCGTTCTTCGTATTTGGACTATTTTTTTTCTTTTTTCTCCGTTCTAGAGATATTTTTTTTTACGTTCACACGATCGCTTACCCCCCCTTTCCCCCCCTCATTTAACTAGGAAGGAAATTTATATTCACGGTGCTATTGGAAACATTGGCATTTTGGAAAAAAAACACGAAGACGTGATGACTGTGGAACAGATGTGAAAATACAAACATTTGATGTCGTTTGTAATTTCTGTGGCCTGTAACCGACATCACATCAGTGATAGACACACCCGTCTCAAGCAGAACCGTGGCAGTTGTTGATCTCAAGCAATGGTTGGTGTAACGAGTAATCTTTAGATGTATTTATAAGACTTGATCATTATATAAAACGAATTTGATACCTTTAAATATTTCCTATTTCGTTTGCCTGTCAGTCCCTGATTCATTTCGTTTGTTAACCAGGTCTCTCATTTTCTCATCGTCAGCGGAGGAAAATCTACGGTACCCTTGTTCAGCTGATCACAATCGTGTTGTGCCTCATTTAAAGTCTACCTTTGTTCAGCTGATCACACTCGTGTTCATTTAAAGCAGCAAGAAGAGATTCATCATCAGCGTCTCTCGTGAACTTTTCGATCTCCGCTTCTCTTGATAATTCATATCTGAAAGTACGTCTTGTTTCTACTGTTGATCTGTTTCTTATTGTGTGCACTCGTATGTCCCAGTTGATTTGTACACATCTGCGATTATACATGCTCTACCTTTAAAATAAAATAAAATTCCTACTTGCAGGTTATCCATTCTATTTGTCTCGGGATTCTCTCGAGTGAACACCTGTGCGTGTCAAGATCAAGGGTGTAGATTTCATACGTCACAAAGTTCTTAACCGTGCTAAATGGTGTAATACTTGCACGGTTATCAGTGTGTAATAGGTGTAAGTGTTATATAATGTTAGTATAAGTGTTATGTTAATAGAAGTCGAAGATATGCCCGTAGTATAGCGCTATACCTGTAGCGATTAGCTGTTAAGATTCCAGAAATCGTCATGCATGTCTTTGCACTATCCATGTAGAGAAATGCCCGCAGATTTGGTCCTTGCCCGAAAAACTAATCGGCTTCACCCACTGACGGCCAATTTCAATGCCGATATGCCCATTCATAATGAACCAATCTTCAATCCAGTCCGTGTCACGGCCATGTACGCGGTCATGTTTTTTTAGACTTTGTCGCATTTAACGCGCGACGCAATGACTTGTTTTGACGAGAGCAGATTTTGAAGCAGGTGTTTTCTGCAGTAGGCATACGGTATCGTACATTTCTCAGTCTTCTTCTTTAATAGTATCCGCGGTGGGTGCATACATCAACACTTGCATTGACATAGAATACTAACCCGATTTAAAAAATGCAACAAGATCCATTATCTCTTACAATTCATCTTCATTCTTGATTGAACATCAATTCCGCGGAGTTTACATGTATATAGGCCTAGTTGCAGTGGAAATGAGACAACCCTTGATAATAGTTTCCATGAAGTCAAACTGAAGATCGTGATCTCACGCCAGACCCGAATTCCCAATTGAAACTGACTTGACTCTGCGGTCCAAACACCCAGCAAACGGGCCAGTTGTGCAATCCGTGTTTCGAAACTGCCAACAGCCCTGAGCAGCTGCTGAGTACTTTTCGCCTTGGCACAGGGATATATCTCTCCAATGCCAAGGTTGGTAAAATAATAAATGCAACCAAGGTCCACAGGCCACATTTAGCAATGAGTAAATGAGTGTAAGTTTAGTCTAGCTTCAGCCTTGTTGTTCTTGCACAAGCAAGTCCTGGAAATGTGACAGCAAGTTAGAGCAATATGCCCATTTGGGCAATAGTTCATTTTAGCTATTATAGGTCCCATGACCTACCACGTCAACTGTATGTATTTTTAAGGGAGACAATGCACCAGACTAGTGCGCCCAAGCCTGTGGAAATGAATGTCAAATGGCTCTGTAGAACAGGGTACACTGCAAAAAGGATTCAGTAAACATTTACTTAAAAAGGTACCACTCAGCTGCAACCACTTTAGTAAACGTTCAAGTAGACATTTACTGATGTACGTAAATGACAGGTTTACCTAGTTTGGTAAAACCAAATAAAAATCTATTTAGTTGAACCGTCTCCATTTACTTATTTCACTTAGATGTTTACCCAAATGATTACGTAATTAGTTGCAGCTGAGTGGTACCTATTTAAGTAAATATAAAAGTAAACATATACTATGGTAAGTAAAGTAAAGGCCTTTACTTAACTGAATAAACCTTGTTTTCACTTAACTTCATAAATGTTTTCTAAATGTTTACGTAATCAGTTAAACCGGAGTGATACCTATTAAAATAAACTTTTAGTTAGCCTAATTACTATTCAACATGAAGCTTAACATCTGTTAGCTTAGTTATATCAAAAACAATTTTTAATCAAGTGCAATGAAATAAGCCTCAAACATATTTATCTTAGAGTCTTACCAATACAACAACTGATTTTATATACATGTATATACAATGATACCAGACATTTGGGCTTAGAAAAATATGTCACTAACTTATTAAAAAAAAGTGTTGAATTGCAGTGAAGTCTGAGGGATATAAAATCTGAAGAACATAATCTGAAGACTAAATGTGTATTCAGACATGTATCTCTGAACTACTGACCAAAAAATGCATTCACATTGTTAAGTGGTGGAAACTGTGTACAAAAGGGAATTTGCACACTGGCGGGAAATCGGCCCATTATGGTTACACTTAGAAACTGAAAATTCATTTTGAAGATGGGTAACCAAATGTTTAATATGGAACTCAATTTTTTTATATTTTAATGAAACAGAAACTCCATGTTTGTAAATGTAAATAAAAATACAAAGAGCGTGTTTGTGTGGCAAATGTTGTTGCATGACATCAAAGGTTTAACATGCTTTGAACAATTTCTGTCCCTATGTAATGTTACTCGAGCCAAAATTTTGCCAACCCAAGCCAGTCAATAATGGACAGATGTCATTTCTTTAACCAAACTCAAATACTGAATTCGTAATAAGGGGAGGAGGGGGGGGGGCAGATCAGACAGTCAGAATATAAGTGTGGCTGGTTTCACGCATATTGAATACATGTGCCTGCTTTCACTCACCAACCTGATGACTGACAAGCTATCGCCTACTATAAAATGCAATGGGGGGGGGGGGGGATCAGACAGTCAGAATATAAGTGTGGCTGGCTTCACACATATTAGATATGTGTGCCTGCTTTCACTCACCAACATGATGACTGACATGCTATTGTCACCTATGATAAAATATAATAAAGCGGGTTTTGGGGGGGGGGGGCAGGTCAGACAGTCAGAATATAAGTGTGGCTGGTTTCACGCATATTGAATACATGTGCCTGCTTTCACTCACCAATCTGATGACTGACATGCTATTGTCACGTATGATAAAATGTAATAAAGGGGGGTTGGGGGGGTGACTGACAGGCTATCACCTACTATAACATGCAAGGGGGGGGGGGGTCAGACAGTCAGAATAGAAGTGTGGCTGGCTTCACGCATATTGAATACGTGTGCCTGCTTTCACTCACCAGCCTGACTGACGGATACGATCAGATGCGATAAAATGAAATGTGGTGAAGGGGGGGGGGGGGGGGGTGGGGGTAATGAAGGGGGTAACAACATGAAGCCATTAGGGATAAGAATGCACATGGGTTGTTGAGGAGGAATAAGTCAGAGAACTTCATGATTAACATAATTTTCATTCACAACATTATGAATTGCACAGAAGTTCAAAAGTAAATCACTAAAGGGCACGGACATATCATCTGCAAAAAATATCCTTTCAACAGATAGACAAAATGATTGCTTCAGGCTTTCCTTAGGGAGTACAATCAATATATATATGTGTGTGTGTGAGGGAATGAGTCTTTAAAAGAGAGTGAGTTACACAGTCAGCATCTGGTGTACTCTTATGAGCATTACAGTTGGCTCTTCTGTGAGACAGTTTCCAATAGTTATTTGCAACAAAGTTTGAGGTGTTTCAGCACTCATTTGGGAATTCAATGTTGTATAGGTAGTAAAATACTATGATACAACATGTATGATGTCCACATCGCTTGAACACCGTACGGCAGCAACCTGTAACCATCTGGGTCATCTATACGCGGTAAGACTGACCCTGGGATCGTGTTTATCCATTTTGCAGCCTACTTTCGGCAACTGCAAGAGGGAATTTCCAGAAATCAAGACCACGTGACTTCGTCAGCCAATCAGCTAAAGTCTACCGACGTAACTCCAACGTAACCCGCCATTTTCGAGTCATGTGATGTCCTACTTGTTCAAAATTACAGATCTACCACACCTCTTGGCTGATACGAAAGTTATTCATACCTATATATTTTGTAAGCCCAGACAATATTTGTTTCCTAAATGGTATGAAAACCTGTAATTTATCAGATTTCTCGAGTCTGTTCTCCGCCAGATGAGGGCCGAACACAATCCGGTAAAGAACCGGATATCGCTCCGCGATAATGGAGACACACGATTCGCAAGCCATCTTTAATACCGTATGGATGGCGAAGTGTACGCAAATGCGTACTGCAGGAGAGCCATCCAACATGATGTCAACGTGTTGTCGCACCAATGGGTTTTTCCCCAACATCCCAACTGGAAATGGCAGTGTTGGTTCCTGCAAAAGAATGATAATACTATCAGTCGAGAACATTATTATATCTATTTTGGTTTATCATCGCGATATAAGTAAATTTCATACATATGTTGCAGTGCATATGCCTTTTTTGCATGGCGATCGACGTGTCCTCCGCTTTGGTCGCGTGTTGTAAACAGCCTAAATTTGGTGAATAAACGAAGTCTTGATTTTCAATCGCTTTATTTCAGCGAACCCTTTTACGGAAAACGGTAGAAGGTACATGCATACATTTTATATCATTTTATTCGTAAAAAATTAGAGCATTCCGGAAACGTAAAGTATTTCAGTCAGTTCACGTAATAATATTTCCGGACAAGAAAAACCGCAGGTCGGTCGGTCCACAAAAAAAATTCAGCGAAGTCGACACGATTATTTCAGTTGCCCACTATCTCAAAAATATAAATACTTTTGTCATCAAACTATAACGGAACGTTTAGATTGTCAGAATCGAACCAGTATCAAGCGAGTTGTGATCATATAACTGGTCGAGTTTCCGTTGAAGGGGAACTACGGGGACTTTGATTTGTAACTCACACAACAGTCATCATCATCACCATCATGATCATCATCATGATCATCATCGATAGATTCAATTGATGACTTTTCAAGATCTTGAAGGACCTTCATTGCCATCTATTTCTTCATGTTCACACAGTTCCTGTATCAAGCTATTCCATGAAGACGGGAAATGGAAGATTTATCAATAAAAGTGGAACCTGATGATCAAGATGCCGCTTCAATGATACAGAATGAGTTGTTCAACTATTCAAAAGGAAATCTGCCCACAAAAACAGAGGCAGAGATCCAGTGCGAAATAAAAACTGAAATTGCCACCACCCTGACAGAAGTGATAAACATGGAAGTCGAAACAACTATGACGAAAATGGAACTAGCTACCATGCTTGACGGGGCTGGACTTCCATCCATTGATTCTCATATTGAAACTAAACCATTTAAACAAGTAAGTTGTGATTTGACATACTTTTTGGGCAATACAGAGATGTTTCAGAATCATTTTGCTTCAAGAAAAATATTGATAAGATAGATGTATATATTCCCAATTACTCGCGGAAAAAAGGACCAGAAACCTTACATTATTCTGTTCTCAGTACAGGTATGCCTTATTGCAGAAAGTGAGTTAAAATGGTTATTCCTAGTTATTCTATTATGCACACTCTTGAAACGGAAGTGTTCTAGCTAACCCTGTAAGAGTGTCTGCTGTGGAAATATTCATCTTAAAAAAAAATCTAACACAAAGCATTCCGCGAGTTGCTTGTCAAGTGTCATGGTTGCTAGTTTTCAACGTTGAAGCGATGAAAGTAAGTTACTCCGAAATACTTGAAGATCAATCACTGCTGATACCCTTAAAGTGTTAACTGTAATACTCCAGTTTTTTGTGTGTAGTCTCATGCATGCATGTTTTAATATATAGGATGCTACATGTATGATGATTCGTCACAATGATCACCAGGAAGATCATGTGAACAAAGGAGTAGATAGGGTAGCATACACTGTAAAATTATTAGGCGGCAACTTATTGAACTCCTAAATCGTAACACTTATTGAATGCTTAATTGTGTTCAAATTATTAACTTCCATATTCAAGTATGAACTTTAGGATTCAAACCATTAACGCAGGTATTCAAATGTAGAAGCTATTCCGTTGGTAAGTCATGTCACATGTAGTTATTTGATAGGATGGAAAAAGTTAAAAACAAATATTTGGTCTAATTTCCCGACATTTTTTTGTCAATGAGTCAGATATACAGTTCGGATGACCACCACCTTTGTTTCTACGAGAAAACCTGTTCAATACCTGTAATTTGAAGTAAGATTTGTTTCAGCTTATTAACAAAATAGAAAAGTTCTGGAATTTCTTTTGAAATTGATGATTTTCTGTCAAACTAATGTCATTTGAAAGCCTACTTTACTTTTCCTACTTTTTGAGAAATTGTCCTACTTGTTGAACACGTTTTTTTCATCAACATCGACTGTTAAATATACAATTATGTAGAATATCGCTACAGCAGACAAAAGATCTGAAAGGATGTGGCACCCCTTGCCTCTAGAGCTATTAGTAGGGCACATTTTCGATTTGGTGAAATATTTTGATATTCAAATCTTCTAAATTCCAAAACTCTTTAATCCATTCACATTCTGGAAAGTTGACACAATGTGAATTTTTGCCTTGACGTGAGATAGTGTGTATCTCCCTTTACTCCTGTTCGGTGTAGTTTAGGAGTAGTTTGGGTGTATGCATAATTTGCCTGTAGGTGTACACCTAAACTACACTTAGTATATCTACACACCAGAAAAAGGTTGTAGGTATGCAGGGAAAGATACATGTAGTAACGAAAACGCTCTTTTCCAGTTCTGGTCAACTGACGGAAATGGGCCTTGAGGGAGTTTTTCATACACTGCAAACTTAAGTGTTAACTTATTGAACGCCTAAATTGTAACACTTATTGTAACACAATTGTGTTAAAATTATTAACTTTCATGTTTAATTTTGAACTTTAGCACTCAAACCATTAACACAGGTATTCAAAAGCAGAACGCATTATTGAATAATAATTGAACAACACTAGAGCTTAGAATGCTATTGTTCAACATTTGAATACGTGTGTTCAAGTTGTTCAATAATTTGTTATCCAATTTCATACCTGCGTGAATGGTGTTCAAATAAGGCGAATGTTGAAGTTCAAAATTGAACATGAAGTTATAATTTGAACATGAAATTTAATAATTGGAACACAATTACGCAATCAATAATTTAGGCGTTCAATAAGGTAACACCTAATTTTACAGTGTATGAACTTTCTCAAGGCTCATTTCCACAGCACGTGTTTGACATCGAACCCAACAGCTGAAATACAGCCCTCATGTTTGTTATTCAGTTACAGCGACATTAGAACGACATTCTTGGCACGCGACACATAGTAGAACCCGGGCTATTTCCACGCATTTTTCTCTTCACACGTCATTTAGCAAAAATGTAAATGCGCTAATGCGGCGTTAGTAAAGTTAAAAAAAAAAGCATTTTGTAACTTGGCTTAACTTGCTTGGTGTTTTGTTCAAAGAAAATACCCAAGTTTGATTTTGTTAACGCTCACAGTCTAAAGTGACATAAAACAGCGTCGACTGAAGTTTGAAATTTGGCTTTTGTCTGTATTTGACTTTTCGCATACATTTTAGGATGGATTTGTTCGTATAGTCTAAATATGACACCATGAACCAACACGAATCTAATGTTTTCAAAGTCGCCATATCTGATATTTTGGTTATTTAGGTGTCCTATTTTGAATATATCATGCTATAATGTAGAAGAAAAAGCAGAAAACACATTTCAAAATTCAATCGATGCTGTTTTACGTCACTTTAACGTCTAAGCTTTAACATTGTCTAACTGATATATCTGAGGATATCTGACTATTGGTTGGTTTCTTGTTTTAGGACAATTCAGACAACTATACAGCGACTGACAAGACGAACATGGAATCAGACAGCCCTTATCCAGTGACCTTGTACCAGGTTAATCACAAATTGAGGAGCAATGCTGCGATAAACATTGCAAATATTCGGGAATCAGCCAATGATCATTCTGAAACAAAGAGAGACATCATAGAATCCAGAGAAGTCTCACCCAAATCACCGTCAGCACTTGTTAAATTACACCCACATGGAAGTGAGAACACAGCAAAAGGAGCATATTGCTCTGTAAGCAGCTGTAGTGTTAAGTTTCACGAAGAAATGTATACTGGAGATCTGCCATACAAATGCTCATGTTGTCCGTATCTCTGCAAAACACGTGGACGCCTAAAGCAGCATGAATTAACTCATACCGGTGAAAAGCCATTCAAATGTCCACTGTGTCCATTCAGCTGTAAACGGAGTGGAAACCTAAGGCAACATGAAAGAACTCATACTGGTGAAAAGCCATTCAAATGCTCAATATGCTCTTATAGCAGCATAACAAAAGGAAGCTTAAGGCAGCATGAAATGAATCATACTGGTAAAAAGCCATTCAAATGTCCAATGTGCCTATTTAGCTGTAATCATATTGGAAACCTAAGGAAACATGAAAAAACTCACACTGGTGGAAAGCCATTCATATGCTCAATATGCCCTTATAGCAGCATAACAAAAGGAAGCTTAACCCTATCTGGCCTGGGCTTTTTGGGACCTGTCCAGGCCTGGGGGGGGGCCGAAATGGCCCCCCCTAATTATTTTTCTTACCCCTTGAGCTAGGGGGCTGAAACTTATTACACTATACCCTTGGGTCAAGCTCTACCAGAAAATGTAAAAAAATCCAAGATGGCCGCTTTGATGACGTCACAGTGACGCCATTTTGAAAAACGGCATTTTTTGGTCGATTTTTTGGTCAGATTTTCCGAATTTTTTATTTTTGCAATTTCTCCACAAAAACTGCATGAAAAATTAGCAAATATTAATGTGATATGAAATAAAATAGTTTTTACCCACTTTTCATTGCGGAAAAGCAGAAATTTTGAAGAAATATGACAAAAAATCACTTTTCTGGTACACCACGTGGCCGCCATCTTGAATTTACCCATGATCCTTTGCTCGGGGGTTATGAAAATAGGCTCAAAATGACCCCAATAAGACAAATGATAAAGTCACGGAGTTTCAGCTCTCCATTTTTCGCCGTTCCGGAGATAGTGCAGAAAGTTTGGTAGGGGGGGGCCATAATGGCCCCCCCCCCCCAGGCCAGGTAGGGTTAAGGCGGCATGAAATGAATCATACTGGTAAAAAGCCATTCAAATGTCCACTGTGCCCATTCAGCTATAATTATAGTGGAAAGCTAAGGCAACATGAAAAAACTCATACTGGTGAAAAGCCATTCAAATGCTCAATATGCCCATACAGCTGTAGTCAGAGTGGACACCTAAGAGAACATGAAAGAACACATACGGGTGAAAAGCCATATAAATGTCCACTGTGCCCATTCAGCTGTAAATATAGTGGAAACCTAAGGCAACATGAAAAAATTCATACTTGTGAAAAGTCATTCAAATGCTCAATATGCCTATATAGCTGTATAACAAGTGGATGCCTAAAGAAGCATGAAAGAACTCATACTGGTGAAAGGCCATATAAATGTCCACTGTGTCCATTTAGCTATAAACAGAGTGGACACCTAAGACGACATGAAAGAACCCATACTTGTGAAAAGTCATTCAAATGCTCAATATGCTCATACAGCAGTATAACAAATGAATGCCTAAAGCAGCATGGAAAAACTCATTCTGGTGAAAAGCCATTCAAATGTCCAATGTGCCAATTTAGCTGTAAACAAAGTGGAAACCTAAGGCGACATGAAAAAACTCACACTGGTGAAAAGCCATTCAAATGCTCGATATCCCATACAGCACTATAACAAATGCATGCCTAAAGCAGCATGAAAGGACTCTTATAGCTTTACCAGATGTGGAAACCCGAAACGACATGAACGCTGTCATACTGGTGAGAAGCCATTCAAATGTTAAATATGTCCTTATAGAAGTACACTAAATGGAAGCCTGAAGAAGCATGAAAGAACTCATACTGGCAAAAAGCCATTCAAATGTTCGTTGTGATCGTTGTGATCGTTGCTCATGGAGGTTGAAATAAGAAAATGACACGATGACCGATCATTTGTCTACATGTACTCGTCTTGTCTCGCCTTTCGAGTTACGGAGAGAGATTGTGAGAGGGGGAGAGAAATTTCGTCATTGTCCTATCTTTGGAAATTATAAAGTTTTTGGTTTAGCAAAATAAAAGCAATAATAGTAAATCAAGACCAAACGGAAAAAAATAATATAAAAATATGTGAGATGGGTATTCCACTAGGGTGGTCAGTTATGGCACTACACCAAGGATGTCAAAATCTTATGATAACTTGTTTTGTTTAGCAGTGTAACATGTATACTATAGGCCTACACCTGTACATCTAAAGTTCGCTGCAATCGTCAGCTTTCAAGGGATGAATATAAAAATTGGTACACATGTTTCTTATGATTGGGGGATATACCTGTGCTATTTCTGATATGGAGTAGTGTTTGTATAACGTTGCGAGTGCAATTCCAGAAGTCTCATACAAGTCGCCATCAGCATGTGTTAAATTACACACACACATGAAAGTGGCAACAAAGCAAAAGGAGCCTATTGCTGTGTAAGCACGAGACAATGCATACTGGAGATATACCATATAATTGCTTATATTGTCGCTATTGCTGTAAATCACGTGGGTACCTAAAGTGCCATGAAAGAACTTACACTACGATCATAAAGTTAGACCGCGGTACGCAGTCCGCAGTTCATTATTCGAGGAGACCAGCAATTATTTCCTCAGATATGGAAATCTGTATTTTTTTATTATGAGTACTTTAAATTGCAAACACTGGATAGCAAGAGAGAATGCCATGCTCTATATCTTTGCATATTCATATCCCAAATCTGACGCAAGGGGGTGCTGCTAGGGGCCTTGTTATGAGTCGCTGAATGACTGGTCCCGAATAACGAACTGAGAACCGCGGTTTAACTTTATGAACGTACTCACACTGGTGAAAAACATATAAATTTCCACCACACTCATTCAGCTGTAAAAGGAGTGGAAACCTAAGGCAAAATGAAATAACTCATACTGGCGGAAAGACATTCAAATGCTCAATATGCCCGTATTGCAACAAAAGAACTGGAAGCCTGAAGGAGCATGAAAGAAGGCATACTGGTGAAAAGCCATACAAATGTCCATTATGCCCTGTTAGCTAGGCAACGAGAGGGCTTCTAAAGGAGCGCGAAAGAAGTCATACTAGTGGAAAGCCCTTTAAATGCTCGCCGTGCCCATATTGCTGTGCAATAACTGGAAATCTGAAACGACATGAACGCTCTCGTACTGATGAAAAACCATTCAAATGTTCAATACATGTATGTCCTTACATAGCAATACAAGAAATGGAAACCTGACGGAGCATGATCAATCTCATACTGGCAAAAAAAACATACAAATGTTCACTGGGCTCAGAAAGGTTTAATTCTCGGAAATCATGAAGAAACCTGAAAGAATCCACATGAATGGCGACCAATGCCCATGAAAGACAAGGTTGAGAATAGAAAATGAGAATCGTGTGTCTACATATACGTATATGTAACCGTCTCTCTGCATGTGAACATTCAACGCAGATATCACTCACATTTATATGTACACATTAAATATTATTAGAATTAGTTGTATAACATCTTTTTATATATGTATGTAACTGACTTTGTGATAAAATCTTGATCCACCTTAATAATGTATAATTTTTGTATAACTATACTTGTAAATACAACATGTATATATATCACATACATGTATATGTACAAATTATCTGCACCTTTTGTCTCATTTACATGAAATTTGCATTTACAATTATACCAAATACTAAACCTTCTATAATATTATCCATTATCCGTATTACTCATCCATCACTATTAATATATATTGCAAAGTGAAGATATGGATATATCTGAATACTTTCTCATTGACTACTAAAAATATAGTCTATAATCTAACCTACAGTAATACATGCACCTGATATGTTTCATTATTTAGTTGTAAATTAAAATGTTGTCTAGTTGTGCATGCACCTATACATTGATTCAGCTGTAAGATACTTTCCTTTATATTCATACACTGGTCGGTGCTAAAGCCCTGTATTTATAATCGGGTATAATTATACATGTACATACAACATGTGAATACAGAACATATGTACATATATGCTTAAGTTATCTGCACCTTTTTTCTCATTTACATTTTGCGCATCCCATATTCACAGTATTTAACTCCCGAATCACTATAGAATCACTCTAAATCTTACAGCCAACAGCAATTCAATTTCTCTCCCGCTTTTAAGAGTGTTGAGACGAATGCTTGCCCATAGTCATTTTGTTTCTCTTAATGAAGCATGCCGTTCTTTGTACCATTGCTATATTAATTTTCCGCATAGCTCAACTTTTCTTTTCTCTCCCTCACAGTTCATGTCTATGGCATCAGCTCTTAGTCTCCTTTTAAATTCTTTTGTTTCGAGGTTTGTCCCATTGTCGACTGTATTTGTGAATGCTTCAACTGTAATTTTGAACATGTTTCTTATTTGACCAGATTGAATGCACCTTTGACACTGTCCGTGCAGCTTGCAGACACCTCATTGATATATTTCGTATGCTGACTTCATACAATGTCACCGGGACAGGCGCCGGGATATCGGTGCGGTCGTGGTCGCCTTCGTGAACGTAGAGAGGCACAGAACCTTCATCAAACCCAATACCCGGTACGGACCATGCTGATAGGCACAGGTGATCCTTTCCCATCACCGAAAGATAATGAAATAGGCAACTGATGTAGATGGCTAGCAGCGATGAATGGCACATGCGTTCCATCTTGGCCACTTGCAGGGGCAGGCATCATAACCATAGGTGGTTCATTATGTTCGTGTTCACAGAAAGTGGTTTCATCTTTCATCTGCAATGAAAGCGGAATGTGAGCATTTAATCCAACAGCATCCATCACGACAGCTACAGTCCGCCCAGTTGAATTATTCGTCTGCTTTGGAGATTGTCAGAAATCAAGAGTTAGCTCTGCATAAATTTTATTTTCTGAAACGTGTATAACAAACTGACCTCTACAAAATGACCATCATTACTCCGTGATATTGATAATATATCTCGCTTGAAATAACTTTGTAATTCTCTCCATATAAAACCCCAGTACTGTTGTTTGATTTACGTGCCAGGCTCAACTACATGGGAAGACGTTCAAAATGTATTCCTATTCTTTGGCACAAAGGTTAATAATGCCGTGTACGGTAATCAAGGTGTGTGGGTTTTATCATTCGGCAATTTCTCTGGTATTGAGCAGAGGAAGATGGACCAAAGTCGACCTATCTGACTTGGTATATCATCGAAATATTATTTTGGTTATCTAGGTGTCATATTTTGCATACATTAAAAACTCTATGATATGGTGTATCAGAAAAAGCCAAAAAAACGCCTGGCAGAAACACAGTTTCAAAAGTCGGTCTATGTCGTTGTACCTCACTCTTGAGTCTGAGCGTTAACAATATCTAATTGCCATATATGAGGATATCTGATTATTTGATGGTTTCCTGTTTTAGAATAATTCGGACTATACAGCGGCTGACAAGATGACTGTGGGACCAGGCAGACCTTATCCAGTGACCTTGTACCAGGTCGATCACAAATTGAGGAGCAATGCTGCGATAAACATTGCACATACTCGGGAATCAACTACTGATCATTCTGAAACAAAGAGAGACATCGTGGAATCCAGGGAAGCCTCTCCAAGTCACCGTTAGCACTTGGTAAATTACACCAACATGAAAGTCGCAACAAAGCAAAAGGGTCATCTTGCTGTGGGCACCTAAAGCAGCATGAAATTACTTGGACTGGTAAAAAGACATTCAAATGCTCAAGACGCCCATATAGCAGTATTAGAAGGGGAAGCCCAAAGAAGCACGAAAGAACTCACAGTGGTGAAAAACCATATAAATGTTCACTGTGCCCATTCAGCTGTAAATATAGTGGAAACCTAAGACAACATGAAAATACTCATACTGGTGAAAAGCCATGCAAATGCTCAAGATGTCCATATAGCAGTATAACAAAAAAAAACTTAAAGCAACATGGAATAGCTCACACTGATGAAAAGGTATACAAATGTCCACTTTGTCCATTGAGCTGTAAACAGAGTGGACACCTAAGGCAACATGAACGTACTCATACTGGCTAAAAAACATTCAACTGCTTAATATGCCCATATAGCAGTATAACAAAAAGACACTTAAAGCAGCATGAAATAACTCCTACTGATCAAAAGCCATTCAAATATTCACTGTGCCCATTCAGCTGTAAACAGAGTCGAATCCTAATTCAACATGAAATAACGCATACATGTACTGATGAAAAGCCATATAAATGTCCGCTGTACTCATTCAGCTGTGAACAGGGTAGAAACCTGAGGCAACATGAAAAAACTCACTGGTGAAAAGCCATTCAAATGCTGAAAATGCCCATAAAGCAGTGTAAAAAGTAGATTACTAAACAAACACGAAAGAACTCGTACTGTAGAAAACCCGTGTAAATGCTCACGGTGCTCGTATAGCTAGCTGTATAGGAAGTGGAAACATGAACGCTATCATACAGGTGAGGAGCCACTCAAATGCCCAATATGCTCATATAGCAGTATAACAAAAGGACGCTTAAAGCAGCATGAAATAACTCATACTGATGAAAGGTCATTCAAACGTCCACTGTGCTCATTCAGCTGTAAACAGAGTAGAATCTTAAGGCAACATGAAAAACTCATACTCGTGAAAAGAATTCAAATGCTCAATATACCCCTATAGCAGTATAACAAGTGGATGCTGAAAGAAACACGAAAGAACTCTTAGTGGTGAAAGACCACACAAATGTCCAGCTTGCCCATTCAGCTGTAAACAGAGTGGAAGCCTAAGGCAACATGAAAAACTCATACTGGTGAAAAGCCATTCAAATGCTCAATATGCCCGTATAGCTGTACAATAAGTGGAAACCTGAAAGGACATGAACGCTCTCATACTGAAGGGAAGTCATTAAAGTGCACAATATGCCCATATAGCAGTATAGCAAGAGGATGCCTAAAGAAGCACAAAAGAAATCATTGTGGGGAAAAACCATATAAATGTTCACTGTGCCCATCCAGCTGTAAGCCGTGTGGAACCTAAGGCAACATGAAAACACTCCTACTGGTGGAAAGCTATTCAAGTGCCCAATATGCTCATATAGCAGTTTAACAAAAAAAGCTTAAAGCAGCATGAAATAACTCCTACTGATGAAAAGCCATTCAAATGTCCACTGAGCTCATTCAGCTGTAAACAGAGTATTATCCTGAGGCAACATGAAAAAACTCATAGTGGTGAAAAACCATATAAATGTCCACTGTGCCCATTCAACTGTAAATATAGTGGAAACCTAAGGCAACATGAAAAAAACTCATACTGGCTAAAAGCCATTCAAATGCTCAAGATTTCCATATAGCAGTATAATAAAAAAAAAGCGTAAAGCAGCATGGAATAGCTCACACCGATGAAAAGCTATACAAATGTACACTGTGCCCATTCAGCTGTAAACAGACTAGAATCCTAAGGCAACATGAACACAATCATACTGGTGAAAAGCCATTTATCTGTCTAATGTGCCCATTAAACTAATTATTAGGAACCTAAGGGAACTTGAAATATCTCATACTGGTGAAAAGCCATTCAAATGCTCGATATGCCCATATAGCACTACAACAAAAGCTTAACGCAATGAACAATAAACAATTCACAAGCAAGTTCTAAAATTTCATACATCTGTTATTCGTACTGTTTTGAAGTATTGTGCAAAAAAGGAAGAAAAATATTTGCATGAGACCATCTTTCAAAACATTTTTCAACTGTGTGAATATTCGGTATGGTTCCGTACATAAAATCTCAAATTTGACAAAAAAAATATTGTCAATGCTGTTTGCGGTGAGAAAAAACACGGGTTCTTACAATCACATGTTTCGAATAAGTTCTGCACAAAAGTTGTTGCTCACGTCATCCTGGTATCTCCATAGTTAATTAGGTGAAGCATTCTGTCAAAAGTGGACATTTTAATATACAGACAAATAGGAAATCCTTGGTACAAGTAGCCCTAAATTGCTATTTGGAATACATTTTGAATATCCTTTTGTCAAAAGTGAGATCTTGTTACCGAGATCTTGTTTACCGGTAACGATAATTTGATGATACACCTTTAAACGTCTTTTATTCAACTACTATTACAGATTATAGTATTTCAGCAAAACAACCTGAATTATATGTGTAGCGGGTATTTGTTAAGTTTCAACTTGCCGATATCAGTGGACAATTTCGATCTATAATCAAACTTTTCCCATCCACACGTGTCCGGCCAAATTTCGGACCGTCTTAATGCCTGAAAGACAGACTATCTTTAGTGTCGGCATAGGTGATGTCGGCTGTCACAACAGCATTCAGACTATGTATCACTTCCATGTAATAAATACCGGTAGTGTTTCTCATTTTCGAGAGTTTGTGTTATATGTGAATAAATTCCGTATAAATACCAGTATTTCTATATAAACCATCACGGACTGGACTGTCTGCTGGTAACACAATCTAAGTATTTCAACGAAACGGAAACAATTAATGTTTAAGGAATGTACAACTCTGGAGCGGTAGAGAAACTGAGGGATATAGCGATTCCAATGGTGGCCATTCTACTTTTCTGTTCCATAAACTATATCCTGACTCGGATGTATGTGAAGGAACAACCATATCCTCGCATAGTACATGTATATCCGATTTTTCTGTTTAGGATGGGGTTCAACCTCCGTATCGGTGATTTTCACGTTGTGACTCACCGCTGACGTCTGTTGGACAAAATCAATGGAATTTGATGCCGTAACAGAGTTGACACCCAATAAACCTATATGGCCTAATTTGAGAGAAGATATCTATGCTATTTTCTGTTTATACTTCTTTGAAACCTACACTCTCTTTCGCATGAAATATTCCTGAGTCTTGCCCCTGCAGTAAAAATGCGCAACAAATGTTGGTAACATCTAGTTGGCATGAAAACTAGGAACACAAATACTGATTAATGATTTTTTCTTTTCTACCCGACCAGTGTCGCAAAATCTCGTGGCATTCAAATTATCTTAGTCGGACTTGTTTTCTTGTACATGTAATAACTGCAAATCAAACATAGCCCTCATTTCGTATAAACTGCCGAAATAACTAATTTAGGAAATATAAAACAAGTAAATATTGTCATTAAACATTCGTTGAATGTAAAATGCTGGTGATCCAATTAGATACTAAGGCACCATGCCATGTAATTTCTTTCAAATTGTTGGTGAATACTATTCCTTTGAAACATGGGCAAAAGATATAATCAGATCGAAATGATAGAATAAATCTGTACATTTTACAGTAATTTGCCTTTACTGTGAATTTACAGTGAATAACCATGAAATTGAATTGAACTTCCCAGTGTTTAACAGTAAATTACTGGTAACTTACCTGCACTAAAAAACTGTCTTTTCAAATTTGAGTAACCTTGGGATGGACTTTTGGGTTAACTTTGTACATTTTAGAATGGATTTGTTTAAACAGTCTAAAATATGGCACCTTGATCCAAAACGATTCTGATGTTTCAAACGTCGCCCCATCTGTCGTGTTATAAAATCAAAATATTATTTTGGCTATTTAGGTGTCATATTTTGCATATATTTAAACTATAAAATAAAAATAAAAAATAAAAAAAACGGACGAGAACACAGTTTCAAGAATCAGTCCATGCTGTTTTACCTCACTCTTGAATCTGAGCTTTAACACTATCTAACTGACACATTTGAGGATATCTGATTAAGAATAAAACTGTAAATTTTACAGTAATTTGGCTTGGATTTTGTGTAGAAAATTGGCCGTAATTCACTGTAAAATGAATAGTGAATAGTGTATTTCGCAGTGTTTAACAGTAAATTACTGGTAATTTACCTGTACTAAAAACTGCCTGTAGATTGCTGTAAACTCTACAGCAAAAGTTTGAAGTGTAAAATGCATGTTTCACTGATATTATTAATGGCTGATCCATTATTCTTGAATCAATGATACAGTGAAGAAGTTTGTTGAATCGGGGCCAATCCGATTTGCACTAGATCAGGGGAGAACATCATGTCCATTTAGCTGTGATGATCCAGTACAGTTATCATAAATGGATGGATACATGTAAATGATCCAAAAATCACAATCTATGTATTGGCTGGAAAACATTCAGCTGAATGAGTCTAATTTAATTTGCGTTGATTAATTGTTGTTGTTGTTGTATCATAACTCCGATCTCACTCGGTGATAGGGGTTTCCACGCCCCTTACTCTATATACACCTATCATAGCTAGAGTTCCTTAGATTGAATTTAACAGGTTATTGCGCAGTCCCCGTTCCCTGTCTATGTCAGGTCACACTTTTCAAAGAACTCGACAAACGTTCGATCTGTTGTGGCGAGCAATTTTCAACTGGAAGAAGACAAAGAAAAAAGACAGGAAAGCCAAGTTACATGCACGCATCATGCAATGAAAACCGCGAATTATTAACCAAAAGAAGGGAATTCAAGTCGGAAAAGGAATCAGTGATTTTGCTGAAGAGGTAAGCCTAGCCGTGTTAGAATGAGAACTGAAATGAAAAACGGAGGAACGGATACAATGCGTTCTTGTTAACCAGTCCGGGCCAACTCCTAAATGAGTAACCTATCGCCCATTCTGGCAATTTGTTTCCAAATCAGGAAATATATTTCCTGAACAGGAAAATTTAAGTTTGTATTGATAAATTGCAAAAAAACCCAAACAGTATACTCAGTTGTGATCTAAACAGGCAATTTTAGTGCTAATACATGACAGTTAATAAAAAAATGTTCTTTGGGATTATAATTGGGCAAATAACAAAAGGATAAAATTTTGATCCAAATTTTCTCGGTCCCTGCACTGCTCTGCACAATGACCATCCACACAAAGATACCTTACTAGGACCTCATTATAGCGCGATAAGTGTCTTGCTCGTTAGCGTTAGTCGGAGATATTTCAGTCTTAATACGATAGTTTCCTAAAATGGAAACCTGGGTTCGCCCAAATGCAAATGTTTCCTGAAATGGAAACTTTCAGGAACATTGGTTATGTTTCCAAAACAGGAAGCATTTGTTATGTTTCCAAAACTGGAAAAATATGTAATATTTCCTAAACATGTACATGTACATAGTAGAAGCATTTCTCAAACTGGAACCATTACAAACATATTTTCTGAAAAAAATGATATTCAGGAAAACTGAATAAATAAGCATCTGTTTACATTTGCAACTTTTCACAAACCATTATAATTACATTTTCTGACAAAATAATATTAAGGAAAATCTAGCTGTTTTGCTGTTATCTAGACAACTAAACATTTGTTTCACATAAAATATACATTTATATTGCCCGAAGGTTTCCTCGAATGGAGACCTTGTTTTGGCCTAATGTGAATATTTCCTGAATTGGAGACATTCAAAAAGCTTTCTAAATCAGGAATAATTTCTGAGTGCAGCGCTCTTCTCAATGGACATCTGCACAAAGATCTAGCTTACTACAACTTTGTTATGGCATGTTAAGTGTCTAGTTTATTAGCCTTCCTTAGTCTGAGATACATGTCCTCAAAGATACATGTACATGTATGTGATGGTTCACCCAAATGCCAATGTTTCATGAATTGGAGACAAAGGTTCCTGAATTGGAAAAAGAAACATTCTCAAACTGGAGCAATTACAAACATTATGGAAATAGACAAAGTTCTGAGCTATACTTCACAATAAACCCTTTTTAATGCACAACATTTTGACTTTCATGATGGAGCCTTTGTCAAGTGATTGTTGAATTTTCTTAAAATCACTACTAAATATACAGATTGTCCGAATATTTATCCATTTTCCATGGATGACCGAATATACACATGTTGTTTCTAAATTACTATGGAAGCTAGAGTCACAAAGAATGGTGACATATTGGACAGGTGACGTTATGGCGTTACATCATGGGGAACAAATAATGGTACAGCATAAAAAAACAGCTTATTCTATGCCATAGAGGCCCTATCAACATACCAAACAATGACGGCATAATAACTTGAGCACAAATTAACGTGGAGCATACCTCAAAAGTTCTGTAATCTATGAACACACATATGAGTGTAATGCAGTCAATCATTACAAAAAATGTACTTGAAAAAATGTGTGTGTTTCCTATTATCTGAACAACTTCACATTTGTTTTATACATGTATCTATATTTCACTGACTGAAGGTTTCCTAAAATGAGAACAGTGGTTTGTCCTAATGTAAATGTTTCCTGAATTGGAGACCTTAGGAAGCTTCCTAAATCAGGAGTAATTTTCTCAGTTCCAGCAATGCTTTGCTCAATGGACATCCACAAAGAGATAGATAATGATAACATTGTTATGGGACAATAAGTGTCTTGTTTGTTAGCCTCTGTTAGTCTAGGATAGTTCAGTCTTAATACAATAGTTTCCAACAACTGAAACCTTGGTTTGTCCATATATGCAAATGTTTCCTGAATTGGAGACATTCAAAAGGTTTACTGGATCAGGATTGGTAATGATCCAGGAAACATTACACGTAACTTTTAAAAATTGGAACCATTACAAACATAATTTCTGAAGGAATAATATTCACGAAAAACTTAACATGTAGGTGTTTCCTGATTTGGACAACTAAACAGTAATTCACAAAATTTGCAACTTTTCTGAAACTTTAACAAATTTAATTTTTCATTCATAAATCCTATAAAAATACCAAAACTATCCTCAAATGTCATCTACATGTAGATGTACATGTAATTGCTCAAAGGTAAAGGACCCATATGTATAACTAAATATAGCTTAATTACTTTCAGGAAACTGAAGGTTGTAAAGTTTTGTTTCTTTGCATGCTTCGAATGTTGAGCTGGTGATAATCAGCATATCTCCAATTTATTCATGAGGTAATAGATGACTGACCTTTCTTCATATAAACGATGATAATAATACATGTATATTTTACCACATGTACATGTTCAATACAACTCCAACAGCTTAATGTTTTCGAACTAGGAAGCATGTTTCCAAATTAGGAAGCATGTTTCCAAATGAATAAACAGATTTCCAAATTAGGAAACAATGTATAAATAAGGAAACATATTTCCTGAACTTGAGTCTTTAGGCAGACTTCAGTATTCAACCATGAAATGCAAAAACATCAACAATTTCAAATGCCATCTAAACAGAAAAGTTTAGTACATGTACTTAAAATGTATGAATATACTGGTCTATTTTCTAATTTGTTATTCCAAAGTACAGCTTAATCATTTTATTTCCATTAGACTAGATTCTGGAATTCTAGAGGTTTGAATTACAGTGATAAACTGTCATAGCTCCTTCTCTTCAGCACATGTGGGATCATTTAACACCTGCTGTTCTACACCTATCTCCAACATTCCATTTAGGGTATCATGTACAAATGCACATGTATACAAGATGGCTTTCCTTTGATACAATCATTGTCAATGAATGGCCTGTTAATTAATAAGTTAATGCATTAATTGGCCTGAACCCAGACCATTTGTATAGGATTTAACATAATTTTGTTAAAAAACATTGAAATAAAAACTACACAAACTGTTACCCAATCTAGGTAAACCAAGATGGTAAATCAGGGGTAATAACATTTAGACGTAATGCTACATTGTACATGTATGAAAACTTCGTGCGAAATGTTCGCCGATATTCTACGAGATCCCATAATAAGACAATCACGTCAATTTCTGACTTTTCTCTCTGATAATGATTGATGTTTACTTCACGGATATCAACATCTTCACGTGGCACAATCTTTTGATATTTTCTAATGTGATTAGTATTATGTGTAACGTGTGATTACTGTGAGCATGATTTCAACAAGCTAGCCACCTGATTGGCCAAGAAATGTAGTTTCAAATTCGCATGGGACTTATATAGGGCTGAAGTCAGATATAATACTCGTGATATTATATCAGAGTTTACTGAGATTGATCAGTTACCCTGCTCAGTTTAATTGCCGAAGAGCATGTGATCTCTGGACTGACACAGTTTTGGAATTTGGTGTGTCCCTATAAACACAGAATTTCAAACCTGGCTGCCCATGCACCAGTTGGGCACTGAGCATTGGTAATTAAATGCTTCAACAGTTACATAATGCCAGATGATCAGAAATTGAAAATCTATCCTGTTGTTGAATGGATGCACAAGGGCGATTCCATGTCACATAAGTTACATTTTCATTCCCGATGGGGATGTATTTGTAACATTTGACAAAATTAACAGCCATGACTACACCAATAACAAAACAAATCACTTAAATAAAAGTATTTCTTATAATTTGAATGGGTTTTTGATTAATTTCAGTGGAACTAATTAGCATCTGGGCTTAATTAAAAAAGTGTCACGTAAGTTACTCAGAGAATTAGGGTAGTTTTGGGTCATTTGACGTATGTTAAAAATTCTCTGATTTGGATGGAAGAATCTTAAAAGTTCTCACCTATAGCGATAGCTTGAACAATGAATTAGAAGGTATGAGTATAGTTGCCATCAGTCACTTTGCCATATTTCACCAAGAGGGTTATAAAGATTGTTAACCAGTGTCACGTAAGTTACAAATGTGTGTCACGTAAGTTACATGGGATGGGTTTCTGGACTATTTATTCAGGAAATACTTGCAGAAATGTTTAGAAATTGAATAATACGATGTAAATATACAGGAAGAACAATTTCTGGGATACTTAACTGTTCATTATTTTCTAATTAATTACCAAACTCATTACCTTATTTTCGGTGAAAACATTGGAATTATTAACGGGACTGGACCCTGTACTCGTCTGCAAGGACAGTTTAGGATATCCTAATAGTATACTTTTAGTGGTAACAAAGTTAGAAATACTTAATAGTTGGATTTGCTTTTGACAAAAAAATTATTCCTAGTTTACATGGTTTTGTATATGTAACTTACGTGACATGTCACGTAAGTTACACAACTTCACTCGCCAAAATTTCTATTCAACTATTTGTTTTTTACCAAGTTAAGAGGTGGATGTTCCTAGTGGACATAAGGTAGTTTCATTGAGGGAAGAGTTTTTTTATATCTATTGCCTATGTTATCCCTCGACAAAATGACCCATGAAAATTTGTCACGTAAGTTACATTGCGATAATCGGATTGAATATTGAGTGAAAATGACATAGTCTTGCCAACTTCTCAAATTTGGCAAGTTTGCATGTTAGAATACATGGTTATTAGTTACTAACATCAGATATAACCAAACTGAGATGAATACTTCAGATTTTACATCTTAATTTGAGGCCTACTAGAAAATCACATTTTATGGCTGTCCGAGTTTGCTAGGTATTTTAATGGTATTTTTTTCTAGAATGTGGAGCAGTCAATGACAAAAACTTCATTTTGTCTTAGTTCAGGCACTGGTTGATACAAAAAATCAACAGATGTCCCAATCCTAGCAGTTTGAAATTTGGCCAACTTTCACTCTCTGTCGTGGAATCGCCCACAAATGGTATCGAAAAGCGAATGGGTGTAAAACGTCATCAGAGCTGTCTGCTCAATGATTTTACATTGAAGGGATATGGATGAGCTGAAATGACTGTACATGTATATTTTATGTTGTTTGTTCATTCCTACTATGTAGGCCTACATGTACAGTTTATATTGTTGGTTATATTGTGGTAGAGTGATCAGATCGGGGGACAGCTGTGGTGCATGATGTGGGGACATAACCGGGCCAGTAACTCAAGAAGTGCCAGTTCTGGGTTCACATGTCTCTGGTTATCTCTTATGTTGACCAACTCTGTTCAGGTCACACAATTAATGTTGGGCTAAGGTCTTGCATACACTGAGCCAGGCTACATGTACCTCCCTCTCAGACTGGATGTTCTGTCTCTGGCTATCAATTTTATGAACTCTTCCCTGCCTTTACTGGGGTCTAATATCACAGACACAGGCTCGACCAAAAGTTTGTTATTTAAAGGTGAACTGCAAAGTTTTTAATTTTATCTAAATTGTTGCTTATATACATCTGGTCTTATGTGACATAACTTTTGTACGTTTTAGGGGCAAATATAGTTTGCAAAATTGTACTACTAAGAATATTTAAGTTATCCTGTTATAAATCCGTCTTGAAAACTTGCATCGCTTGTCTTTTCTTGGTTTGTAGAACGTTATCACGTTATAGTGGTTATCCAAATGTGACGTCATGCTATGTCGGATGGAAGAACGAGGACCACTATAACGTCATGACGTTCCAAAAACAACGGGAGGCAAGCCATGACGTTTTTAAATGTTCTGGCTCTCGGTATAAGTTTTGATTTCTCATATACCCAAAATAAAACAATAACCCACAGAACTATTACCACGCATAATTGTAAAAACTATAGAAGTTCTTGTTTTATGACATTTTAACAGAACATTGGAAAGCTTCTCAGTTCACCTTTAATGTAGGCCTACAACTGAACTTTAATTTATAGGCATTCCAGAGGGATTTACCAACTACAAAAACAAATGTTATGCATAAACACATAATATACATGAATCCGCATTATTTTGGCATACTAGATTTTGGCATGCAACATTTCAGTAAATGACATTTCGGCATGCAACATTTCGGCACAAAGTGGCACGCACCTCTAATTTATGCTCTAAAACCTTGTAGAAGTTTGCTGTTCATAATTGAACTAAACTAATATTATTGACTACATGTATTCTGTAATGAATATATGCAACTTAGAATATAAGATCGCTGACTCAGATGGTCAATTCCATGCTACTTGGGACATTAAGCCAAAAAATAAAATCTTGAGAATGTGTCACAATGAGATTGTTTTATAATGGTGATACAGTATAGAGGTAAAATTTAAAAATTCAGTAGGATTGCCGCAGAATTTTCCAACCTGGGGCGTTTTGAAGTTCCAGGATCAAATTTTCTTATTTTTGCTTTCAATTATCTCACAAAATTGATTAGATTTTATTACCATTGTTTAGCTGCAGAATGGAGGATTTCTTCTTTTACTTATATTAGTGGTTAATGGTGTCTTGAAAAATCATAAAAAAAATCAGCAGGTATTTGTAAATATTGTCACACGTTGTAAATTTTGCATGGAGTCACAGTTATGTAACGCGAGTGACGATAAATGCTACTTTTTCTTTTATTAGATAAAAAACTTCAAGTTTAATTGAGGTACTTCTATCACTGCTTCTGTCAGTTGTCATGAACATATGACCACAGTTTTGAGTTCCTACACCATGTGACTTCTTCCAGTGGTAGAGCCAAATCTAGTAACGCGAGTGACGGAGTGTAACGCGAGTGACGGAGTGTAACGCGAGTGACGTTATCTGGTGGAAGTTACTATTTTCAAATTCCAATTTTTATTAAGTCATGACATGCTGGATAAGGTGTGACAGAAATATAAATACTTTAAACATGTGATTATATAAATGCCAAAGAAAAATACCCAGAATTATTGTGATCCTGCTCACACTGCATGTGCTTCCTGTCATCTGCTATTTGGCATCTCAATTGTATCAAACTTTGAATTGTGTGGTCCACCCTTTCACTCAACTAAATTCCATGGAATTATTCAGGCATAGTTGCAAACATAGCTGAACATTCATTAGGGTTAGTTAATAGGCCAGCATTTTAGCAGAGTTCATTTCGACCAAGGGACATATTTCGGAATTTTGGCAATTCCTTCACCTGTTCGTTATTTTATATTTCATGATTGACCAACTGATATTAGTGAGTTTATATGCAGTCGCATTGTATTTGAATTAACTGGGAGTTATACCAATTTATAATATCTGTAAATAGCTGGGTGATATTGCAACTGCATTCCTGTTTTATACTTTATTGAAAGTTTTCCAAACATATGCTTTCTCAATATAAATACGTACATTTTGTTTTCTTTTCTCTAGTTTTGCATTTTTTAAAATCTAATAGTCCTCTATTCACATAGTTTAATTTTTCTGTTAAAATGACAACATTACCTTAATTTATTTTTGAAAAAAGGAAATGTTTTATTTATTTGACATAATTCTCTGGTTTATATTTTCAATTTCAAGAATACCTGTTGGAATTACTTTTAATTATTTATCAAACGATATTTATCATGGGAGGTCTTTTTCAGTCCAGACTCATCTGGAATTCAAGTTTGATGCTCTGACCGGTCATTTAGGTCTTGGAATGTGGCGTCTCATGTTCAAATGTTAGCATTGTTGTGATCTACAATGTCTCGCGTAAAACAATTTGTTTTACACCCTCACTATTACAATTCAAAGTGCTCACTCTGGAAGCAACATCAAGTGAGTCTCTTCACTGCACTAATTGACTAAAGGGACTATGCATGTGTGAAAATAATATAGTGGCTCAGGTTGGGAGACGATTCTTGAAAAATAATCTGCAGTTGGGACGATACTATGACATCACAGCTGTTGTTAAATGACTCGGATATTGGTACTCTCCATGTGAAGGATTGGTGTCTGGTGAAGTATGACCAAGATGTGTAGCCTGGTGAAATACTCGGTATCATCGAGAAAGAGTATTTCATATGCGTGATGATCCGTACAGGAGCCGGCAATACCTGGAATTTGCCTACACCCTGTGATTCTTTTTATTACCACCGGGAACAAATTAGAAAGTTAGATGGTCCAGTTCTTTCAAACAGTTGCTCGTCTTTCACATTTCCAGAACTTCCTTAAGCAGGTTAAATGTATGTCCTTTTCTGAGATGAACATAAAGTGTATAAAGTTCTGTTCAGTTATACTGTATCTGAGATCTGTTTTTATGGCACAACATAATTTCTTGTTTTGTGGTGTTTAATGTTCACTAACATTCAAACTTTGGTATCCTCAACTGAGAGGTAACGCGAGTGAGGTAACGCGAGTGACGAGACATTGAAGTTATTCGAGCAAGCTGTTACACATTGGAACAACTTAGTGGATTCCTAATTGCAATGTTATTTCGTTTTCCTTAAAAGGGTTCGCTGAAAAAAAGAAAATGATTGAAAATCACATTTTCTGCTGAATCTGCCGTTAAACGGATTAGTGAAGCTAGTTAAAAACTCGGATTTGGAGACGACTTCAGAAGATTCCGAAAATCCGGAATAAGGACCACGGGTAAGTTTATTGAAAGATTGGTTATGTCGGTAGGCCATAACTGTCGAATTAAATTTAAAAAGCATAGTTTGCACAACGAGTGGTCCTGAAGGATCTTGGCGCACACCATTGTCCGATAATTGTAAGCTAATGACTAGAGGATCTTTTTGTCCATTGTTACTAGAACAAACGATTGATTTGTAAATTTGTTTACAGAATTTCGAATCTGAGCGAAAAGGATCGCAAAAGGCCACTGAACAACACCAAGATATAATCTAAGTTTCAGGAGTTTCAAGATTTCTAGAAACTGTACTTATGTCGGTTGTTATAATACAAGAGAAATGAGCAAAGTTAGTCTGAAAGTGAATGTAGTTGTACGGAAGATTCTTCACCTTTGTTTCGTAGTATTTTTGTTATTTATTTTTTGCACGTGTCATCATTGGGTGCTGGAAGCGAAGACCAATCTCTTGACACTTTGGCATGAGCTATGAAACGAATGCTAATTCTGTTCTGTTTATATGGCTATTTTGAGATAACTCTTTTAAGATACCATGCCCGAAAATAGTAAGATGGTACACTACTTAATACTGAAGGGATCCGGTCCGCGCAGTAATGTTGAAACTTCGAAAGTGCCTGAATCCTGATTATCTCCCTTGGATCGAAACATGCAGCAGTCTACAGTTGTCGAGTAGTGAAGTTGAGTCAATTTAATTCGACACTTATGACCTATCGACATAACCAATGTTTCAATAAACTTAACCGCGATC
Organism: Hanleya hanleyi; assembly: GCA_036873755.1. Lineage (NCBI taxonomy): Eukaryota > Metazoa > Mollusca > Polyplacophora > Lepidopleurida > Hanleyidae > Hanleya > Hanleya hanleyi. Next base: position 52,828 of record JAVTVY010027917.1, on the reverse strand, counting down.
CTTATTCCGGATTTTCGGAATCTTCTGAAGTCCGTCTCCAAATCCGAGTTTTAACTCACTAATCCGTTTTACTGCAGATTCAGCTGAAAATGTTGTGATTTTCAATCGTTTTTTTTTTTCAGCGAACCCTTTTAAGGAAAACGGTAGAAGGTACATGCATATATTATATATCATTGTATTCGTAAGAAAGTAGAACGTTCCGGAAACCTAAAAGTATTTCAGTCAGTCCACGGAATAATTTTCCGGACAAGAAAAACCGCATGTCGGTCGGTCCAGAAAAAAATTCAGCGAAGTCGACACGAAAATTTCAGTTGCCCACTATCTCAAAAATAAAAAAATTAAAACCAGTATAAAGCGAGGTATCAATAAATAACCGACCGAGTTTCCGTTTTCATCAGTCGAATTCCGTTTCATCAGTCGATTATCTGATCCCATAGGGGGTGATTTTAACGTCTGTAATTAACTTTGACCGACGAATGACCATTTTGTCGCCATTCCTGTGTTTTTATTCATGGCGGCCCATTTTCTCAAGTTAATGAAGGTCCAATAGGGCGCAAAGGTAATGATAAGTGCGCCATGGAGATGTTCGAATTACCACCGGGGAAATGTATTTGACGTCGGCATAGCATTGAGGGAAGGGAGATGCTATGAAGCTAGTTTATTGCTACCGTATGATAAAAATATCTATATAAACATACAGGCTTGCCTTTTTGGTCAGCTGGAGGAGTTTACTTTGTATTGATTAATTGTTGTCATCGGATAGTCAAGTAACATGACTCATGAAGTCCGATCGATTGTGATTCATTGGCCAAAATAAAACGTCCGAGAACAGTTAAGAAATTCACATCCATGCATCCCTAAGTTCGGCTGTCACACATGTATGGTTTGTCCGGCTTCGTGATACGCCAAAAATAGCCACCAGAAACACTTACTTCTATTTCAAATACAGCCGAGAAATCCCAGCCAAGAAATGTACATATCTCCACCATATTGAATATCACCAAAAATTGCTAGAACAATCAAATGCCTAGTAATATTTTTATGACAAAGCTCCTGACGATGGAAATTCAGAATGCTAATATTCAGTATTTTCTCTCTCAAGCTAATAACTTTTGAAGTAAACCTTGGGAAATTATACACAAAATGTTAGCCTTGTGACAGCGTGGAAAAGGAAAGAAGAAATTGACAAAGAATTGTTGTGATTAAAGTAGACAACAAAAATATGGAGGACTGCCGAAAAAAAATGTTTTAATCTATTTATTTATTTTTTTTTTTTTTTTTTTTTTTTAGTATGGATTATCTTTCGCCATATCCCTTTTCGGGGCTTCAAAGTTTTTCGACGATATTATTTTCAGGTAAAATAATCTAGTAGTTGAGGAGTGACGTTTAAACTGAATTACCGAATATTTCTTCTTCGAGCCACTAATAAAAGGTGATTGTTGTGTTTTTATTTCAGTGAGACTAAATTGTCTATCATAATTGAGAGGACAATGGAAGACTTATCAGTAAAACTGGAATCTCTTGATCAAGCGACAGGATTATTGATGCAAGATGATGGGATCACATACTGGCATTCCGCAAATGTATCTATGGTGGAGGGAGATGTAACAGTAAAGACAGAACCGACAGCCCAGTATGTGGTGGGAGAACAACAAGGTGATGTTGAGCATGATCCATGTGAACAATTACCGGTAAGCTGTAAAACACAGAACTTTGTGGATTAGATAAGAACCAGATCTACAAAAGTCGCTCCCCGTTCTACTTGTCGCTTTTGTTGATCTGGCATTAACACCCTCATTTCCATGCATGTTCTGAGTACTGAACAATTACAAATATTCTCCACCATTTAGGAATGTATGTCTAAAACGTCAAGCTTAGGCCACAACTACGTGGGAACGATAGGTTTACCTCGTGAAGGGAGACATACATGCATCTCTTTGAATTGATCGATCTATCTAAATTCTATTAACCTTAACAGAATATCATCACGGTTTCCAGAGAATAAAATATTGATCCGATGAATCAAGATAAAAATATACGAGATGACTTTTACATATACCGTACGTGAGTGAGACGTATGAGGCGCCGTTTGTGACAATATTGTCAACGACAAATATATAGAGTTAAAACCAAAATATAAAGTCGCCGTTTGTGACAATATTGTCAACGACAAATATATAGAGTTAAAACCAAAATATAAAGTCGCCGTTTGTGAAAATATTGTCAAACACAAATATATAGTTAAAACCTTTGTAAATATATATAAAACGAAATAAATAGGGCCTATATATAAAGTTTTTTTTTTTTTTTTTATAAATATTTTTTTAACATAAATAACAATAGGAAGTTAAGACGTTAAATTTAACGTAAATATAAAGTACACGAACAAACTTAAATAAAGTGTACATGTAAACCGGATATGCCCAAAGGAAGCTGCGCAATCGATGTACGCGCGAGTAATACTGGTTAATCAAAACTGCAACTGAGTTCTGAAGCGAAACTATGACAGTGGTGAAAACCACTCGCATGTCACAGATGTGGCGAATCAAACAATATTTAAAGATCACGTACCTGAACATATTTCAGCTCACTGCCATAATGATTTGGTAAAGGCCGCTTCCAATTTTCAACAATTACTGTTATCATTTACAATCGTACTTCAGAGTTATCACATCAATTAGATATAAGTACATCTACTTATAATCACCATAAGATATCCTAGCCTCCAGCCAATATCACGGCCTGTCCCTTAGATGTTCAATCTACGATTCCGCCGGCCAAGTCGCTGGTTGCTATTTGCTGCATAAAAACATCAAGAGAAGTTGAAATAAAACATGCGCAATAACGATGCATTAATTATGCCCAACACAAATATTAGGCAATTTGAAATCATACTGAATATAAGCATATTTCATTGATCAGAATATGATCATTCATAGCCAAGTTATAGGATTTGGAATTATATTGTCGTTTTGTATATTTTATCGTTTTTCGATAATTTCCGAATTTCCAAACAAGATAAAAATTTGCAGGGAACTTGGTATAAGTACAGCGAATGTGGAAACTAATGGGTCATGAGGAACCGGTTGCACTATGCTTGTATCATCAAACGTACTGCTCTCAAATTATGAAAGAACCATGGCGTATACTGTGGGAACCACCAGTGTGGATTGTACTGTTGCGTTCACTGTTCCTCGTTTTCATTATCGAGATCATTTATTATAGCATGATACGCTTACTTGATCTCAAACTTTTTAGGTTTTAAGTTAGTTTAACGTAAGTAGAATAAAATAAACTGTTGATATTCGTAAGCGCTAGGTACTGGGTTCAATCCCTGGCCGGGTCATACCAAAGACTTGAAAAATGGAACTTGTTGCTTCCTCGCTTACGCTCAGTATTAAGAGGATAGAACAAGGACGGTGTCAGTATAATGTGACTGAGTGGTGTGTCATATTTGCCTACGGAATGATATTTCGGTGGGACAGCAGTATAAAATGGCGGCATTAGATCTGCTCGGTTACAAGTAGTTAATCACACCCCTCCCACTCACCTCCCTTCCCTTCCCCGTCGTGATATAGCTGAAAAAATGTTGAAAGCGACGTTAAACCCTATTCACTCACTCGTCAGCGTATATAATAGGGTTAATACCGATGCCCGTCAAGAACCCCACGCGTATTGAAGATCAATTAGCGATTAGCACGCAGGGGTAAAACGGCTTCGACTGATTCCTTTGTTACTAGTAACAGCTTCGAGGCAGCGCAAAAGTGAAAAAAGGCCAATCTAGTATTCTTCATGAGCCATTAGTTTCCACATTCGCTGTACTTATACCAAGTACAAATTTTCGTCTTGTTTGGAAATGCGGAAATTATCGAAAAACGATAAAATATACAAAAACGACAATATAATTACAAATCCTATAACTAAGCTATGAATGGTCATATTCTGATCAATGAAATATGCTCATATTCAGTATGATTTCAAATTGCCTAATATTTGTGCGGCGCATAATTAATACATCGTTATTGCGCATGTTTTATTTCAACTTCTGTTGATGTTTTTATGCGGCAAATAGCAATCAGCGACTTGGCCAGCGGAATCGTGGTTTGAACATCAAAGGGACAGGCTATGATATTGGCTGCAGGCTAGGATATCTTATGTTGATTTATAAGTAGATGTACTTATATCTAATTGATGTGATAACTCTGAAGTACGATTGTAAATGACAACAGTAATTGTTGAAAATTGGAATAGGCCTCTACTAAATTATAATGGCAGTGAGCTGAAATATGTTCAGGTACGTGATCTTATTGTTTGATTCGCCACATCTGTGACATGCGAGTGGCTTTCGCCGCTGTCATAGTTTCGCTTCAGAACCCAGTTGCAGTTTTGATTAACCAGTATCACTCGCGCGCACATCGATTGCGCAGCTTCCTTTGGGCATATCCGGTTTACATGTACACTTTATTTAAGTTTGTTCGTGTACTTTATATTTACGTTAAATTTAACGTCTTAACTTCCTATCGTTATTTATGTTACAAAATATTTATAAAAATAAAAAAAATAAAACTTTATATATAGGCCCTATTTATTTCGTTTTATATATATTTACAAAGGTTTTAACTATATATTTGTGTTTGATAATATTTTCACAAATGGCGACTTTATATTTTGGTTTTAACTCTATATATTTGTCGTTGACAATATTGTCACAAACGGCGCCTCATAGAGACGGGCCAGATGTGTGGCCTTGACCTGCCGACATCTTTGTCTTTCAACACTGAAACGCCCCGTGAGGCTTCCGGGGATTGACCTGGGATGTCATTGTGCACACTGCAGGTCATGGTAAGAATAGGCCTCAGCTCCTCAGACAGCTTGTCGTAAGAGGCGACTAACTGAGGCACCCGTGAGGTTCCCGGGTGTGAAAAGGAATAGGACCCCACCCGTGTGTTTCTCGTGTGTGAAAAGGAATAGGACCCAACGTATTTATATGACTGAAATATAGTTGAAAGCGACATTAAATAATAATCGAAGTGGTGGGAGGACTTGAAAATACTAGCCATCCGTCCGTCCGTCTCACATTTTGTGAGCACTATATCTTGAGAATAGTTCAGCCAATCGACTTCAAACTTGGGAAGGTGCTTCCCATCAGTTAGACGGCCTTTGGTATTGATTTTTGCTGGTTTACGTAATCCACGATGGCTGCCATTGACCATATTGGATTCCGTCCATCCCACATCTTTTGAACGCGATATCTCGAGAACAATTCGCCCAGTTGACTTCAAACTTGAGTTGTCCCTGCAAAGTGCGACGGGACAGACGTTTGGCCTTGATCTGCCGACAGCTAGGCCTTTCAACACAGAAACCCGGTTGTTGTGCCGGAATCGTAAATCATCAATTCGTCCGATTGACTTCAAACTTGAGAATGTGCTTCACGGTATGTAATTCAAGATAACTGCCATTGACCATCTTGGATTCCGTCTCTCTCGCATCTTTTGAACGCAGTGTGGTGAGAACAATTTTCCTGATTGACTTCAAACTTTATGTGCTTTTCATCCGTTAGACGACTATTGGTATTGATTTTCATTGTGGTAGTATGTAGTCCAAGATGGCTGCCATTGATCATCTTGGATTTCGACCGTCCTGTTTCTTGTGAATGTGGTATCTTGAGAACAATTCGTCCAATTCACTTCAAACTTGAGAACGTGCTTCACATCAGTAGTCGGCCATTGGTGTTGATTTTCATTAAAGTAGTATGTAATCCAATATGGCTGCCGTTGGCCATCTTGGATTTCGCTCACCCATATTGTACCCGTCTGTGTTGTGAATGCGATATCTTGAGATGTATTCCACCCATCAATTTATAAGCCTCACCAAGTTATATTTAAGGAGATATTTGAAGCGTAAAAGCAGTATGCTCTCAAACAGGCTACTTGAAAGAGGACCTGCTAGCTACTCGCCTTGTTTTCAGATCTGGTTTTAATCTATGTGATTATGCAAACAGATTGTCGAAGATATATTTAATAATTGACCGTATTGAAGTGGAACTGAAGTATTGATATAAAAATACGGCTGATGATGTTTTTTTTTTTTGATTCAGTCCTTTGTCAAGAAGTGTTCAGATGACGAGCAGACACGTGTCGATGATTTCTTCACGGACAGACCTTTTCCTGTGGCCATGTACATGGTAAAACTCAAGACAGCGGAGACGACAAAACTGTCCAACGAATCTTTGAGATTTTGGAACCCAGAAACTGACAATAAAGGAAGAACGACACCTGAAAGAGTTAACACTTGTGAAAAGCCAGACAAATTTTCACTTTGTCCACAAGATTGTTCGAGTAAAGTAAACCTACAGGGCCCTGAAAGAATACCTACTGGTGAAAAACCATATAGACATTCACTCTGTCCATATTGCTGTTCACAGAATGGGCACCTAAATAAACATGAAATGACACATACTGGTGAAAAGCCATACAAATGTTCCGTCTCTCCATATAGCTGTTCACAGAAAGGGAACCTGAAGGATCATGAAAGGACACATACTAGCGAGAAGCCATACAAATGCTCCCTCTGTCCAAATAGCTGTTCAGTGAAAGGACATCTTGGGCGACATGAAAGGACACATGCTGATGCAAAGTCATATAAATGCTCTCTCTGTCCATATAGTTGTTCACACAAATGTAACCTAAAGAAACATGAAAGGACACATACTGGTGCAAAGCCATATAAATGCTCAGTCTGTCCACATAGCTGTTCACAGAAAGGGAGCCTAAAGGTACATGAAAGGAAACATACTGGTGAAAAGCCATACAAATGCTCAGTCTGTCCATTTAGCTGTTCAAAGAAAGGAAACCTGAAGGATCATGAAAGGACACATACTGGTGAGAAGCCATACAAATGCTCCCTCTGTCCATATAGCTGTTCACAGAAAGGGAGCCTAAAGAGACATGAAAGGATACATACTGGTGCAAAGCAATATAAATGCTCAGTCTGTCCATATAGCTGTTCATCGAAAGGACGCCGTGGGCGACATGAAAGGACACATACTGGCTTAGCCATACAAATGCTCCCTCTGTCCATGTAGCTGTTCACAGAAAGGGAAGGGTCATGAAAGGACACATACTGATACAAAGCCATATAAATGCTCACTCTGTCCATATAGCTGTTCACAGAAAGGACACCTCAGGCGACATGAAAGGACACATACTGGTGCAAAGCCATATAAATGCTCACTCGGTCCATATAGTTGTTCACACAAATGTAACCTAAAGAAACATGAAAGAAATCACACTGATGAAAAGCCATATAAATTTTGAATCTATCTATACAGATGTTCGCAGAAATGGAACCGTAATAAGACACATACTTGTGAAAACCATAAACATGCTCTCGCCGTCCATGTAGCTGTACGCCTACAGGAACACAATGCATAATAGTGAAAAGCCATTTTATTATGTATTGTTTAATATATTGAAATGGGACACCTTGGACGAGTAATACATGTTTTCGAAAATGACGTGGCATTACAGCGAAATATTATTCTGGCTCAAGGAGTCTAAGATCATATATAAAATATGCATGCTGAAATACATACAAGAATGCCAAAAACAGATGTAAAGTCCAATGTTCTATGTCAAGCACCGTAATATTAGGTACGTGTGTTTACACAGCAGACTTTCACCATCAACATGTGGACCTAAAGAGAACATGCAACAAAATTACGCACATGTTACGATATCCACCAGTGGACATTTTGGATGATCACAAGGGCGTATTTGAGAGTCTGAGGGGCTATATTGCATCCAGCTATTGCATGTAGGGCCTGATATTAAAACTCTTGTGGTGTAGACCACGACTTCGGGAATGTCCATAGTGACGTCATTGGTGACGTCATCAAGATGAGTAATAGCGAAATTTTGGGGGTGGACGGGGGTGTGTTTGAGTGATTGAGGAACCACCCGTGCTCCGAAAGAGTCGTGTGAGGCGTCGCGGTGAAGCACTCGTAGAGGAGCGTCAGACAGGACCGGTGGGACGTGGAAGTAGAGCATATGGTGCGCTTGGGTAGACAGGGAATTGTGGAAAATGGGTATGGGAATGGCCGCTTTAGCGTCGCGATAGAATACTTTTGGTTCGAATGGGGTGTTAAAGTGAAGCATCCATGGAGTAGCCTCAAACTGGACTGGTGGGTCGTGAAAGAATGGGCTATGGCGCGCATGCGCAGGGGTAAAACTTCATGGGTACGGACGTTTTTGGGGTCGAGATGACCCACTATTGGTCCGAATGGGTCGTATTGGGTGCTGAATATAACTGAATTTATGATTCATGAAAATATGCTCTCTGGCCTAATGCTGTATTTTTGAACCATTTATAAGAAAGATTTTCTCTTGTCATCAGAATATGACATCTCAACCAAATATCAAACTCGCTACTTTCAAATAAGCAATCTTTCTAATTTCTTTGCGAAAATATAATTTTGGTTTGAGGTGACACATTTTTGTTACAAGAGAAAATTCTCCTTATAGATGCCTCAAAAATACCAAAATAGGCCATGGATCTTTTTTTGTTGAAATATAAACTCATTTTTATGCAACTGACTATCGTATTTGTTTCCAGACTGAAATGTCAGTACATATTCTTTAACCCTACCAGGCCTGGGGGGGGGCCATTATGGCCCCCCCCCCCCTACCAAACTTTCTGCACTATCTCCGGAACGGCAAAAAATGGAGAGCTGAAACTCTGTGACTTTATAGTTTATCTTATTGGAGTCATTTTGAGCCTATTTGCATAACCCCCAGCAGAGGATCATGGGTAAATTCAAGATGGCGGCCACGTGGTGTACCAGAAAAGTGATATTTTGGTCATATTTCTTCATAATTTCTGCTTTTCCGTGATGAAAAGTGGGCAAAACTATTTTATTTCATATCACATTAATATTTGCTAATTTTTCATGCAGTTTTTATGAAAAAACTGCAAAAATAAAAAATTCGGAAAATCTGACCGAAAAATCGACAAAAAAAATGCCATTTTTGAAAATGACGTACTGTGACGTCATCAAAGCGGCCATCTTGGATTTTTTTTTACATTTTCTGATAGAGCTTGACTCAAGGGTATAGTGTAATAAGTTTCAGCTCCTTAGCTCAAGGGGTAAGAAAAATAATTAGGGGGGGCCATTTCGGCCACCCCAGGCCTGGACAGGTCCGAAAAAGCCCAGGCCAGATAGGGTTAAGCAAAATATGTTTTTGCAGGTTTTGGATTGAAAAAAGCTTTATAACCGCCACACAAAAGAGTTTTTCGCATGTATATGTAAACATTATATAATTATACTGAAAATAAAACCAAAAATATTTCTTTTGTTTGTATATCATGTTTCGTGTTGGGTTTATTAAGCGAAGTTTTCAGAAAATGTATTCAGAAGCAAATTTTCAGAAATGTTCAGGGAGAGTTTTCTTCGCAATTAATGGAAAGAACGGCCTTTTCCCTATCCAATTTTAGTGACATAATTTTCAAAGTTTTGATAAAAAAACGTATTTCCTTTAACAGCAAAATGAGAAATTATTGACTGAAATACTGGATAAGAATACTGATCGGCGATGCGGATTTGATATTATTGGAACATCATGACGTCTTGCCGGCATCATTGAAAACTGTTGACCGCTTCTCTCTTGCATGAAACTAGGCTATGTTTATGTATACTATTATTGTCTTTGAAATTGGTGCTAATACTGTTATATGGAATAGGCATTTCGATTAACGACGCGGATATTCTTTAATGGACGACGGCTGAATTATGAATGATGGACCTGACGCTTGTAATCCTTTTGTGATAATCTTCTTGAAATGGTTCTAGACTATAAAATGGGGTCAAATTTTTCCACAGAATGGTTTCATCTAGTGATGATTTGGGACCAAATTTCGGCTCTTTCACAAAAAAAAAGACCAAAGTCCTTAAGTTATTAAAAAAATAGAAATTCACACATGTTTTTCTTCATTTTAAAAGATGAAAGTCTTGATATTGGGGCTGGGCATTGGCTCTGAAGGCATAACTGAGTATCTAAGACCCCGCGCCTAATATGAAAGTGGGACTTTCTTGTCTGTTTTCTGACGTTTTATTTATTACATAATAAATTTTATTGTCGTCTTGGATCGCAAGATATGACTGATAATCAAGTGAGATCAGAGGCATGTTGCTTGACCAGTAGGCCCTGTACTGCCTATTTGTGACCAAGCAAAAATCAAGCAGCTAAACTTGATGTCTTTACTGTACACGATGACCTATTTTCTTAAGCCACTTGGTATATATTCACAAACTGGTGCTAGGCCTATACATAATGTGAACGCTCTCAGCAGAACAGCCTTTATATAAGACAGGTAGTCAGTCACTACCTGGCGACATATTCTTTGAAAGCTTGCAAATATATTCATCATTGAACGCTTAAGAAGCTAGGGACTGTGTGGATACTTCGTAGTTTCTACACGAACACCTGCAATAACTGCGCAACTGAGATACCAAGGTTACGTCTAAGAATCCGCCGTATTCTCGGGGCTGAATGTGAGGTGGCGAGGAAAGCCTTCCTGTGGTCATTTGTTTGCTTTTCAGTCACCAGACGCCTGTTTTCTCCAACTCTTGCATATTTCTCCAATGTATTACTTGTACACTGTAGGATTCTGCTGGTGGCCCGCCCTCTGTATTCTGTCATTCGACAAATTTGTGTAGGTATATTGTTTTCGTGGGAAATTTAAGCCGTACGACGTCGGGCATTACAGGTTAATTTTTCTGGGTGTTTTGCATTTACCAGGTTGAGGCGTTTACTCCATCAGACGTATTCGATACTCATCCATTAACATCGGATGAGTTAACTGCTTGAGGTGATCTGACATCACAGCTCCCCAGCTAGGTTAATCTATTCCACTTAATCCGGTGCTAGAGGCCGTGTGGATACTTCATAGTCTCCACATGGACAGCTGCGGTAAAAGCACGACTGAGATAGTGAGGCTACGTCCGAGAATCTACCGTATTCGCAAGTCTGAATGTGAGGTCCCCAGGGAAGCTACTGTGGAGCTATATGGTTGTTTTAGTCACCAGACGTCAATCTTTAACACCTCTTACATATCGCTTCAATTTAGACTGTCAATCTTAATGGAGTTTATTTTGTGCGATTGCTCTGGTATATGACAGTAGTAGGAAAAGAGTAAATTGCATATTGTTTGTGGAGCGCTCACTTCCGGTTGTGTGGGGCGCTGCCCTCAGCCAATCAGAAGCGAGTATTTTGACCGGGTGCATTATGGGACATATCCAAGAGTAGGAAAAGAGTAAATTGCCTATTGTTTGTGGAGCGCTCACTTCCGGTTGTGTGGGGCGCTGCCCTCAGCCAATCAGAAGCGAGTATTTTGACCGGGTGCATTATGGGACATATCCAAGATGGCGGCATCTGCCCTGGTTCAAGATGGCGGCACGTATGTTCAAGATGGCGGCACGTCCGGTGTCGAAAACTGGCCACTTTGTCGGGATGTGGTCATCTAGTGTCGAAAACTGGACCCGGTATGGGTCTTTCTAGACGTTTTGGGTTCTAGGTGGGCCACTAGTTGTCCGATTGGGTCGAGTGAGGTATCAAAGTGAAGCATTCGTGAAGGGGCATCTGATGGGCTGGGTGTGGGATTGAAATATCGGCATTCTGCGCATGCGCGTTGGCCAAAGGGTATGAAAATAAACGTTTTGGAGCTAGAGGAGCCACTAATGGTCCAATGGGGTCATATGAGGTATCAATGTGAAGCATTCGTGAAGGGGCATCTGATGGGCTGGGTGTGTGGTTGAAATATCGGCATTCTGCGCATGCGCAGTAGACAAAGTGTATGAAAATGGACGTTTTGGAGCTAGGGGAGCCCCTAATGGGCCGATGGAGTTGTATGTGGTATCAATGTGAAGCATTCGTGAAGGGGCATCTGACTGGACTAGCGGCTCGGGCGTTGTCACCATTCTGCGCATGCGCAGACAGGGAATTGTGGGAAAAGGGTATGGAAATAGACGTTTTGGGATCTAGGGGAGCCCCTAATGGGCCGATCGAGTTGTATGAGGTATCAATGTGAAGCCTATGTGAAGGGGCATCCAGTCATGGGTGGGTGCATGTAAAATTTTTCCTGAAAAAAAAAACGGAACACGGAATTTATCGAAAAATCCGGAAAATGCCTATATGGGGGGGTATAGGACCATCCTGGGAAACCTACTTCACGACATGTGCGGTATAGGTTGTGGGGTCTCGTTTTCTTAGTCTCGTCAAGACAAACATGATAGGAAGTGTCGCGGAGCGAATCGTTGAAATTATTGGAAAAAGTTCAGGTAGACCCATATAGTCCCATACTAGGGGTATAGGACCAATGTTTGTCCCACTGGGAAACCTACTTCTAGACATTAGCGGTATGGTTGTTTGGATTTGTTTTCTTAGTCTCGTCAAGACAAACATGATAGGAAGTGTCCCGGCACGAAACGGTGAAATTTTTGGAAAAGTACCATATAGCCCCATATAGACCTATAGGCTGGCTATATGGGGAGTATAGGTCTAATGTTTGTCCCACTGGGAAACCTACTTCTATACATTTGCGGTATGGTTGTTTGGATTTGTTTTCTTAGTCTCGTCAAGACAAACATAATAGGAAGTAGCCCCATATAGACCCATATACTGGGGTATAAGCCCAATGTATGTATAAATCCATACCGGTTGGTATGTTGGAGTCTAGGTGAGTCCCTGGTGGTCCTATGGTGTCGTATGAGGTCTTATTTTGAAGCTCTCATGCAGGAGCACTTGACTGCACTAATGGTTCGTCCGTTTTCAATAGTCTGCGCATGCGCAGTCTGGCCCGTAGTATAGAAAGGAGGCATTTTGGGGGGTATGTGGGTGTGTGTTTGGGGTAGAGATGCACAGCTATGGGTCCGAATGGGTCGTGGAAGGTGTCAAAGTGAAGCTTGTGTGGGCTAGAGTCAGAATGGCGTGGTTTTAAATGCAAGCCGCGTCAATCTGCGCATGCGCAGTTGGTTGTAGTAAGTAAATTGGACATTTTGGTGCAGTGAAGGAAGGTATTTGGTGTAGAGAGGGACCATCCTTGGTCCGAATGCGTCGTGTGAGGTGTCATTTTGTAGCTCTTGGGGGGTAGACCCCGATTTGAGGGATGCTCGCGTCATCTGTGACGTCATTGGTGACGTCATCAGTTCGAGTAGTAGACAAAGTGGACATTTTGGGGCGGTGAAAGGAAGGTATTTGATGTAGAGAGGGACCATCCTTGGTCCGAATGCGTCGTATGAGGTGTCATATTGTAGCAACGCCCGCCAACGTCAAGTTTAATGCTTCAACGCCCTGCTGAAATTGCTCAGAAGTTCTGAATTTCTAGATATTCCATGGAATTGTCAGTAATTCTTCGAAATGCAGTGACGCCCGTCAACGCTTGTAGTTATGCCTTATCGCTCTAACATAATGCCTTGACGCCATGATATAGACCGGAGAGAGAACAACAACAAAAACAAGGATGACACATGAGAGAACAACAACAACAAGAATTTTTTTCATATAGTTTATTTTCCCCTATGTTACATCTTACCCACGCTGGGGGAGCCGCGTTGGGTATGTTTACAATTCAAAAGACTTGCCCAATCAGAGGCCACCATTTGCATCTATCATATTCGTTCCTGTCCGTTAGATGTATTCTTGTCCAATCAGAATTCGCCATTTCAGCAAGTTCCATCTTCGGCCATGTTCGCTCTGAACCGTTTATTCTAATCATCGTCGGACAGGCCTGGATATTCTTCGGGCAGCATGTCCTGAAACAGTTGTTTGCGCATTCTGATCGCATTTTCCAGGGCCTCGATGGGTGGTAGCCCCATAGCCTCTTCCAAGTGACGCTTGGTCTTCATGATGGACCTGTGCGTGGGGTCGCCTTTCATTTCAAGCGGTAGTAAGATATGCTGTTCATAGATCGCCATGGCTGTTTTCCTGATGCGGGGCCGCATTTGGGTGTACGTCTGTTGTAAATTATCCTCTCCGGCGTCCTCGATCGCTGCAGCGTAAGTATTGATAGCTGCTGTCACTATACGATCCCAGAAGTTAGGTTCTGCCTCACTTTCCACGGACGTATGCTGACTATCTGAGGTCAAGCTCTCCGTATCACTAGATAGACTCTCAGCAATCTCTGTTTCCGTATCAGTCGATACACTCTCAGCAGTCTCTGTATCAGCATCCCCCTCAACGGACTCCTCGGAGTCTTCAATCCCATGTATATTTTTCTGGTGTCGCATCATATCGTAATGTCTGGTGAACGTGCGTTCGCACTCAGAGCAAGTATAAGTCATGTTGACGGTTGAACGTCGACTGTGCGTGTTTTTGGAAATACGCTCGCTTTTATAGACAGTAACGCCCGTCAACGCTTAGCTTAACGCTTCAACACCCTGGTGAATTAGCTCAGAAGCTCTGATTTCCATGGAATTGACACTAATTCATCGAAATGCAGCGACGCCCGTCGTTGCGCCCGTCAACGCCCAGCTTAACGCTTCAACGCCCTGGTGAACTAGCTCAGAAGCTCTGATTTTCATGGAATTGCCACCAATCCATCGAAATGCAGTGACGGGCGCTGACGCCTTAACACACTTTCTTAACGCTTTAACGTCGTTATCGTTCAATATAACCTAAACGTCTTCAGGCAATCCATGATACTAATTTACAATCCCCTTTTGTGGATATGTACAGACACCACCACCAACACCACCACCACCACACACTACCACACACACACACACACCAGCACCAACACCACCGCCACACACCACCAACACCACCACCAACGCCACCACCGGGCGTTGACGGGCGTCAACGCCCGGTGGTGGTTGTGGTGGTAGCCCCCGTGTGGCAGAGCTCTTGGATCGGAGCTCTCGGAGCTCAAAGCTTGCGGAGCTCAGAGCTCGGAAATGACGTCATCGCAGGCATGTGCGTATACCTGTGCCGCACGCTGGTGTCAACGCCCGGTGGTGGTGGTGGGAGCTCCCGTGTGGCAGAGCTCTTGGATCGGAGCTCTTGGAGCTCAAAGCGTGAGGACGACGTCATTTCCGAGCTCTGAGCTCCGCAAGCTTGGAGCTCCGAGAGCTCCGATCCAAGAGCTCTGCCACACGGGGGCTACCACCACCACCACCACCACCACCACCACCGGGCGTTGACGCCCGTCAACGCCCGGTGGTGGCGTTGGTGGCGTTGGTGGTGGCGTTGGTGCTGGTGTGTGTGTGTGTTTGTGTGTGTGTGTGTGTGTGTGTGGTGGTGGTGGTGTTGGTGGTGTTGGTGGTGGTGTCTGTACATATCCACAAAAGGGGATTGTAAATTAGTATCATGGATTGCCCGAAGACGTTTAGGCTATACTGAACGATAACGACGTTAAAGCGTTAAGAAAGTGTGTTAAGGCGTCAGCGCCCGTCACTGCATTTCGATGGATTGGTGGCAATTCCATGAAAGTGAGCTTCTGAGCTAGTTCACCAGGGCGTTGAAGCGTTAAGCTGGGCGTTGACGGGTGTTGAAACGGGCGTTAAGCCGTAGCGACGGGCGTTGACGGGCGTCGCTGCATTTCGATGTATTGGTGTCAATTCCATGGAAATCAGAGCTTCTGAGCTAATTCACCAGGGCGTTGAAGCGTTAAGCTAAGCGTTGACGGGCGTTACTGTCTATAAAAGCGAGCGTATTTCCAAAAACACGCACAGTCGACGTTCAACCGTCAACATGACTTATACTTGCTCTGAGTGCGAACGCACGTTCACCAGACATTACGATATGATGCGACACCAGAAAAATATACATGGGATTGAAGACTCCGAGGAGTCCGTTGAGGGGGATGCTGATACAGAGACTGCTGAGAGTGTATCGACTGATACCGAAACAGAGATTGCTGAGAGTCTATCTAGTGATACGGAGAGCTTGACCTCAGGTAGTCAGCATACGTCCGTGGGAAGTGAGGCAGAACCTACCTTCTGGGATCGTATTTTGAAAGCAGCTATCAATACTTACGCTGCAGCGATCGAGGACGCCGGAGAGGATAATTTACAACAGACGTACACTCAAATGCGCCCTCGCATCAGGAAAACAGCCATGGCGATCTATGAACAGTATACCTTACTACCGCTAGAAATGAAAGGCGACCCCACACACAGGTCCATCATGAAGACCAAGCGTCACTTGGAAGAGGCTATGGGCTACCACCAACCGAGGCCCTGAAAAATGCGATCAGAATGCGCAAATAACTGTTTCAGGACATGCTGCCCGAAGAATATCCAGGCCTATCCGACGATGATTAGAATAAACGGTTCAGAGCGAACATGGCCGAAGATGGAACTTGCGGAAATGGCGAATTCTGATTGGACAAGAATACATCTAACGGACAGGAACGAATATGATAGATGCAAATGGTGGCCTCTGATTGGCCAAGAGTCTTTTTGAGTTATAAACATACCCAACACGGCTCCCCCAGCGTGGGTATGATGTAACATTGGGGAAAATAAACTACGTGAAAAAACTTCTTGTTGTTGTTCTCTCATGTGTCATCGTTGTTTTTGTTGTTGTTCTCTCTCCGGTCTATATCATGGCGTCAAGGCGTTATGTTAGAGCGTTAAGGCATAACTACAAGCGTTGACGGGCGTCACTGCATTTCGAAGAAATAGTGACAATTCCATGGAATATCTAGAAAATCAGAACTTCTGAGCTATTTCACCAGGGCGTTGAAGCGTTAAGCTTGGCGTTGGCAGGCGTTGCTACAATATGACACCTCATACGACGCATTCGGACCAAGGATGGTCCCTCTCTACACCAAATACCTTCCTTTCACTGCCCCAAAATGTCCAGTTTGTCTACTACTCGTACTGATGACGTCACCAATGACGTCACAGATGACGTGAACATTCTTCAAATCGGGGTCTACACCCCAAGAGCTACAAGATGACGCCTCACACGACGCATTCGGACCAAGAATGGTCCCTCTCTACACCAAATACCTTCCTTCACTGCCCCAAAATGTCCACTTAACTTACTACAACCAGCTGCGCATGCGCAGATTGACGCGGCTTGCATTTAAAACCACGCCATTCTGACTCTACCCCACACAAGCTTCACTTTGACACCTTCCACGACACATTCGGACCCATAGCGGTGCATCTCTACCCCAAACACACACTCACATACCCCCAAAATGCCTGTTTTCTATACTACGGGCCAGACTGCGCATGCGCAGACTATTGAAAACGGACGAACCATTAGTGTAGTCAAGTGCTCCTGCATGGGAGCTTCAAAATAAGACCTCATACGACACCATAGGACCACCAAGGACTCACCTAGACTCCAACACGTCCACCCGGTATGGATTTGTACATACATTGGGCTTTTACCCCAGTATATGGGTCTATATGGGGCTATAGACAGACCTCAAACTTTTTTCAAAAATTTCACCGTTTCGTGCCGGGACACTTCTAATCATGTTTGTCTTGACGAGACTAAGAAAACAAATCCAAACAACCACACCGCAAATGTATAGAAGTAGGTTTCCCAGTGGGACAAACATTGGACCTATACTCCCCATATAGCCAGCCTATAGGTCTATATGGGGCTATATGGTACTTTTTCAAAAATTTCACCGTTTCGTGCCGGGACACTTCCTATCATGTTTGTCTTGACGAGACTAAGAAAACAAATCCAAACAACCATACCGCAAATGTCTAGAAGTAGGTTTCCCAGTGGGACAAACATTGGTCCTATACCCCTAGTATGGGACTATATGGGTCTCCCTGAACTTTTTCCAATAATTTCAACGATTCGCTCCGCGACACTTCCTATCATGTTTGTCTTGACGAGACTAAGAAAACGAGACCCCACAACCTATACCGCAAATGTCGAGAAGTAGGTTTCCCAGGATGGTCCTATACCCCCCATACCCCATATAGGCATTTTCCGGATTTTTCGATAAAGTCCGTGTTCCTTATTTTTTCAGGAAAAATTTTACATACACCCACCCTGGAACTAGGGGGAGATAACTCTATTGATAGGCAAGCCCCGTTAAGCCCGGCGACCTATATACCCCCATACCCCATATAGGCATTTTCCAGGATTTTTCGATAAAGTCCGTGCTCCGTTTTTTTTTCAGGAAAAATTTTACATGCACCCACCCATGACTGGATGCCCCTTCACATAGGCTTCACATTGATACCTCATACAACTCGATCAGCCCATTAGGGGTTCCCTAGATCCCAAAACGTCTATTTCCATACCCTTTTCCCACAATTCGCTGTCTGCGCATGCGCAGAATGGTGACAACGCCCGAGCCGTTTGTCCAGTCAGATGCCCCTTCACGAATGCTTCACATTGATACCACATACAACTCCATCGGCCCATTAGGGGCCCCCTAGCTCCAAAACGTCTATTTTCATAAAGTTTGTCTACTGCGCATGCGCAGAATGCCGATATTTCAATCCCACACCCAGCCCATCAGATGCCCCTTCACGAATGCTTCACTTTGATACCTCATATGACCCCATTGGACCATTAGTGGCTCCCCTAGCTCCAAAACGTCTATTTTCATACCCTTTGGCCAACGCGCATGCGCAGAATGCCGATAGTTCAATCCCAAACCCAGCCCATCAGATGCCCCTTCACGAATGCTTCACTTTGATACCTCACTCGACCCAATCGGTCCACTAGTGGCCCACCTAGACCCCAAAACGTCTAGCGGGACCCATACCGGGTCCAGTTTTCGACACTGGATGACCACATCCCGACAAAATGGCCAGTTTTCGACACCGGACGTGCCGCCATCTTGAACACACGTGCCGCCATCTTGAACCAGAAGGCAGACGCCGCCATCTTGGATATGTCCCATAATGCACCCGGTCAAAATACTCGCTTCTGATTGGCTGAGGGCAGCGCCCCACACAACCGGAAGTGAGCGCTCCACAAACAATAGGCAATTTACTCTTTTCCTACTACTTACGGCGCTGTCCAGTTATTGATATTTGATATTATTGATATTTATTTGCAAAGAATCAGCATGGCTGTTTTTCATCTATGCATAAAAACAATAAATAAATAAATAAATAGATAAAACATAACATTTAGATAAAACAATAAGACATAGACATAAACGGTTGCAAAATATTACATGTTATCACAGTTAACATTACGTATACATACATTAAAATGGCTCAACGTTAGATAAAATAAATATGGTGCAGTGCTTTTTAAAAGTTTTTAACGTATTGCACGCACGAACTTCTTTCGGCAACTCATTCCACAACTTTGCACCTTGAAATGAGAACGATTTCTTGAGATTTTTTGACAATGTGATGCCATTTGCCTGGGAGAACCTAGTACTATAATTATGAATCGTTGTAGAAAAATTAAAAAGACATTTTAAGTGACTAGGGCATTTATCGTTTACAGTTTTCTTTTTTTTATTATTTTTTTTTAATTATATTTACAGTTTACAGTTTTCCACATTAGAACACATTTGTTTAAGAAGAATCGCTGCTTAATGCTCAACCACTTACAGTTTCTCAACATTTCAATGCGATGTGTTCTATAGTCACATTTGAGAATAATGCGCATTGCACGATTTTGTATTCTTTGAATTTTTGCAATGTCGCCCGACGAAACCACGTCATAGATAATGGAGCAGTAATCAATGCGGGGTAAAATCAAAGTATTATACAAAACAAATGCAGTGCTCTGAGGAACAAGGGGAGATAACCTTTTTAATAAACCAGTGCTTCTGTTTAGCTTTTTAACAGTGTAGTCCACATGCTCCTTGAAAGTTAAATTCTGGCCTATATTTACACCTAGATATTTTATGCTATTTATTCTAGTAATGCTTTCTCCATTTAAAATAATTTGCCAGTTTTCGTCCACATTCTTTTGTTTTTGGGGTGTTCCAATTAGCATTACATTTGTTTTTCCAATATGGAGGCTCAATTTATTTGCACATAACCATGTGTATACATTTTCAAGGTCTTTCTGAAGTAAAGGTTGAACAGTGGACGCATTTTGTCCAGCTACATAGAAGGCCGTATCGTCGGCGTACAAATTCACCTCACAGTGTTCGAAACAAACATTTATATCATTGATAAATATGACGTGTTCAACATAAAATTGCGGATCGAATAACCCTTGCGGGAAAAGTTGTTCCCTTGTGGCCTCCAACGACAGTCTCGGCGTCCATGCTTCCTTAGAACAGATCCGGCCATATCCTTGGGTTCACTGCATTTGTCTTGTGATCCCCAAGTATGGGGTTGGGTTGAACCGTCACGGTTGGGTGATGAGAGTAAAATTCGCGGCTGGTATTATTGAAGGGGCCGCTGGTTGGGAGCGGGATGGATTTGATGCCCGCCGAACAGGAGCTGCTGGGTGTTATTCCTGTGGATGGTCTGAGTGTCGTAGATTCGATTCGACTTTGTGATGGCCACTCTCCGGGTTATGGGTGGTTTTTCAATCGACGATCTTCGGGTGTTTGAGCTTTTACGTCTAAAAACATATTGGTATGCGGACGACTCCTTGCGGCTTGAAATCCCTGCTTGAAAGATTGATGTTCTGTGCATAATTCCGAACACGTAGATTCTCGCTCTGTCGAAGGGATTGGAGAACAGCAAGTATTGGTAGTTCGAGACAATATCCCTGGACTGTAAATTTTGACCCATGTACTACAGTTGCGTGACCTCTCCATGACCTTTGCACGCTGCCTCGGTGATTCGGTCATGCATAATGAAATCTACAATTGTCTCAACATCGATCATCATTATCAACGGTCGACATCTAATCTTGTCTCCAATCCGATTTTCTGAACTGTAGAGATCATGATACTTCACGTGAGAAATAGTGAAAGTATTGTCGTACCAATATCTTCAGGTTAACTTTAAATGCGATTATGTTTTGTATGTACTTCGGCGATGATTCGTCGTGCCTTCTTTCCAAAGTCGTCTAGCTAACTATTCCAAGAACCAGCGGACAAACGATCGGCAAGTTCCAGATGTCGGTGTGTGACCTGGAAACGGGGTAGTCCTTCAAACTTCATCGAGATGACGCCATATTGCGCACAGGACAACAAAAGACTGAAAGTTTTTTTTTGATTGAAATTGAAGGGCCATCTCTCATACGGATTTTGCAGCCCATTTCATTATACCAATATCTTGACTACATATCCCTGTGATGATTTGTATCACAGGCACGCTTGTGCACAGGCACGAATATCATGGATTAAGAATACTGATCAGCGATACGGATTTGATATTTTGGAATATCATGTTGTCTTGCCGGCATCATTGAAAACTGTTGACCGCTTCTCTCTTGCAGGAAACAAGCCTATGTTTATGTCTACTATGATTGTCTTTTTGAATTTGGTGTTAATACTGTTATATGGAAATGGAATAGGTTTTTGGATTATGGACGCGGATATTCTCTAATGGACGACGGCTGGATTATGAATGACGGACTAGACGCCTGTAAATTATTGTACCTGTTCATGTGGACATCGTTAATAAACACACGGTTATCCGTAGTTATATAGTTATCCGTGCATGCTTCAATATGTTCCTTATGATGATTCCTCGCAGTGGTCTGTAGTCTCTTGGTTACAAACCACCAAGAACAGCCGCACTTAATATGTAGTACATCGACTGAGCACATATTGGGAAAGTTATATTCCCTAACATACGGAGCCGCAAACGGACCGCTACATAGAAAAACATAGCTTTTGATACAAACATATAAGACATTTAGCAAACCTTCCTCCCTGTTTTCTGGAGATACGACTGGCTCAAATAATGCGATTCCGTCCGAAACCATCATAGTGAATTTGGAAGGCGGGGCAAACAAACTGGCTAAACATTTTTGTATATTAATATACATGTTAGGAACCATTTAAAAACTCTATCACAAACGATTTCTCGCCCAGTCAGATTCAATGACCAAGCAATGATCCTCGGAAGTCAGCTCCGAATTGAAAATCCTGGATCCAGCGAACTCTTTGTCTATTGCAGAACATAGGAATTTGTAACGTGCCTTGGCAGCGGGTTGGTAACAGGTCAGCATAGGCCTACCCATATGGAACTGGTTGATGACCAAATGGCTTCTCCGGAGTCGTGGGTTATTTAGGCCATATAAGACAAAGGCTTGTTCCAACCAGTTTAGGGGAAACTGATTTTCTAACCTGGAGGTAAAATTTCCTTACATGAAGTTATAAATAAATAAATACATTTTATTGGGAAAGCCCTTTCGGCCTCAGTTACAGGGAGTAGTCAATACATGACTTCAAATGGGAGGTAACTCTCAGCAGCCAGACAACTTATGCACAAGCTGCGCTGAAAAAAACTTAACATGAAAATCAACCGAATCTGAGGAATCATGGGGCGAATGTTTCACTAACTTGAGCATTCAATGGATGGTTCCGCTTCTGAATCTGTCTGTGTCAACCGAATGAACATATCTTGAATTCATAAACTGTGAGAAAATGACAAAGCATATGAATTCCATGATAATTTGCCTGGTTCTCTCCAATTCTCCATCAATATCAACATGAATCGAGGAGTTGATATCCGATATGTCTGCATGTGGATGACTTTATTGTATTTCGTCAAATTGAGTCAGCTCGTTCAGCTCAGAATGATCGGCAACGAACAGAAATAAAATCTCTTTGTCGTACGAATATGGATTATGAGATCCATGAGCAAAGTAACTAAGCACACAGCTCTCCATATATCTACATATATGAGAAATAACTGACAAACTGAGTAAGAATTTTGTCTCTGTCTTGTTCAAGAATATAAGAATAAATAATTGAGTATGTGAGACGAACGGATGAATATTATTATATTTCTGTGTAATAATTTCTAGCCTGATTTCTGCTTTTCATTCAAATTAATATTATCTCATTTTCTCCTGAATGAGAAAAACATCATTTTTGCAAATTTACCAAAAATAAGTCAAGTTTGACATTTTTGAAAGCTACCATCTGTGCCAGTTTTTCGGATTGAATGTTCTATATATGCAAAATAAACATGAAATTTCTCGTATTAGAATTTTAAAATATGACCTGGTTTAAGAAAATTCAAAAACAAATGTGAGATTTTATACTGTGTACACACCAACGTTGATTTGTACATACCTAAGTGAACGGAGTTGAAAACCTACTCATAATCAAATTACGAATACCAACGAACAGACGTTGCTCAAACATTTATAGTTTGCTGCTACGATACAAACGAAATAAAAAGGTAATGAATGTCATACCCAGCGTTTTCATTAAAAGCGTTCCTTTAAGGAATGTCTTAGTTGTTTTCGAATAAACCAATTGTTATTTCTCAAAATGCCCCAATTTCAGCCTCTGATGCAGAGATTAGCCAGGGAAAAGCGTGAGAGTTTCAACCCATGCTTTTAAATGGGGGGTAACTCTAACAGTCATATTATGTGCAAACCGTGCTGAAAATGAATTTAGTTTAAATGCTACGAAAAAACACCAAGTCCTACGTTTCTGGAACGCCCGAGTATGAAATGAAACTGGACCTGATGGAATCACGGGACGAAACCTTCATGAACTTGAGGATTCGATGAATGATTCAGTTTATCAATGTGTCTGTGTTAACCGAAAGGTTTCAATGAATGAACAATTCATGAATTGCTGAATGTTCAGTTAACAAATTATGAGAAAATGACAAAGCAGAGATACCGGGATTACGGATAATTTGCTCAGTTTTTCCAGTTCTCCATCAAAATTAACATGCAGAGATTACTTGATATCCGACTTGTATGCATGCTGTTGACTTTATTGTATACCGTCAAATTGAGTCAGCTCGATATGCGGACGGACAGGAACAAAATATAAATATCATCAGAATATGGATGTTAAATTTTAACACAGTGTTTGGTAGGTCTACAAGTAAAAAAATATCACAGTATCCACATTATTAACTTCATTGGGACAAGCATAGTGACATTGTACATAAAAAATCTAACAATACTAGGTATGATAAAAAGGATACTCGCTCCCTAGAATGCAACAGATATTTCCTTCTATAGTATAACAGGCTAGTCACCAGTTAGGACTAAGCTCGATTACAGCAGCTAATTGCATTGTTTGCATCGAGAGACATTGAAGTATAGACGTTTGTAGATGCGACAAATCTGTATCCAGCCGTCGTCCATAAAAAAATATCATCATTTATCGAAATATATTATAAGGTAGACAGATAGCAGCAATCCCAAACATGAATATACGAGAGAAGCGGTCAACAGTTTTTCAACGTTATGCTTTTTTGCTAGGAGATTCCACATTATTAACGACTATTCTTTAATCCAAAGAATTACCTAGTCATTATCAGCAGAAAGATGTATCGCAGTCACGCTCCGTTTGTTACTTTTATAGCTCTCACCAAAGTAAATTTTATCAGCTGGATATTTTGGCAACATCCTGACTATTTGTTATAAGTAATGGATGAACACTTATATCGTTCTTTGAAATACTCCTCATATGAACCGACTGTACCAACTCATACTTAACATTCCAACAAACTGTAATGTCCATCATAAAGAACAGATATTCCAAACTTTATGTCATATCGCACATATAACAGTGTAATATGTCATATCGCACATATAACAGTGTAATATGTCATATCGCACATATAGCAGTGTAATATGTCATATCTCACATATAACAGTGTAATATGTCATATCCCGCATATAACAGTGTAATATGTCATATCGCACGTATAACAGTGTAATATGTCATATCGCACATATAACAGTGTAATATGTCATATCGCACATATAACAGTGTAATATGTCATATCTCACATATAACAGTGTAAGATGTCATATCGCACATATAACAGTGTAATATGTCATATCGCACATGTAACAGTGTAATATGTCATATCGCACATATAACAGTGTAACATGTCATAGGCACATATAACAGTGTAATATGTCATATCGCACATATAACAGTGTAATATGTCATATCGCTCATATAACAGTGTAATATGTCCTATCGCACATATAGCAGTGTAATATGTCATATCTCACATATAACAGTGTAATATGTCATATCGCACATATAACAGTGTAATATGTCATATCACAAATATAACAGTGTAATATGTCATATCGCACATATATATAATATGTCATATCTCACAGTGTAATATGTCATATCGCACATATAACAGTGTAATATGTCATATCGCACATATAACAGTGTAATATGTCATATCGCACATATAACAGTGTAATATGTCATATCGCACATATAACAGTGTAATATGTCATATCGCACATATAACAGTGTAATATGTCATATCGCACATATAACAGTGTAATATGTCATATCGCACATGTAACATGTAGTATGTCATATCGAAGGAAAATATTATATATTGTATATTCTAAATATTGCCTGAACAGTCAGATCACTTCAGCAAGATTCCGTGACCAGTACTTTATCTCGCACTCTTGTCCAGGTAACTTAATTCTCCGGATACTTCTTCGTCTTCATGTAGTTACTCAGTAAGTATTGTTAGGTATATGTATTTCACTTTCCATGGACGTTTAAGGTAGGCTTATTCTACCTATAGTTAAGTATATCGGCAATGTATGTGGGAGAAGAAGGCAATTTGAACAATACATTGTCATGGTCACATTGAAACTATATCTTCAAAATAAAGGTCAAATCTCTCCGCACAAGAGAAGGCCTAACACAAATGGATCATAAATGTAACATTTTGTGGCATATTAACAAACACATGAAATCATATTCCCATCAAATAGAATACAATATGTGCCCACAATGTACTGTCTTTACAAAACGCGATGCTCAAGTTTTGAATAGTTAAGAAAAATTAAGTGAAAGAGAAAAAAATCAAATGTTTGTTTTTTATTATATATTTAGTGGTGAATTATAAATATTTTCCTCACTCGTAAAAGTGATATTACACTGCAGTTGAATGCAGTGAATTATCACGATGAATTCAAGATATAGTTAGCGGTGAGAATAAGACACACGGATAGAGTACTCTGAATAAGTTATGGATAAATCTACAAAACTGCTCCCAAAAAAAATCGAATAATGTGAACAAATTGAACTTTTAGACGCGTTTTCCGCGATGTACGGCGCGAAGCCTTCGTCACACACACTCGATTTTTTGATACAATGTAGCCCCTGGGTTACATATTTCATTCATAAAAAATATTTGAGTAATAGTGAACTCATATGATTGTCCATTACCATAGTAACATCGGCGGCGTATACGTTTTTGAGAAAACCAGAATTTCCCTGATAAAAGGATTACTCGGGCAATGCAATATAGAAATTTTATATAAATCAACATAAATAATAAACAGAATAGTGCATGGCGCCTACACTTGAATATCAAAGGTATGTTTCTCGTGAAATAGGAAGCAAAACTTGCTGTCGCGTCTTTCACTCGAAAAACTATTTGCTATATTCAAGCCTAAGCATACAATATCCTCTATGTATTCGGAGCGCTGTGAGATTCCTGGAATATGTGTAAAATGTAACACAATGTGTTTTCTAATTATTTAAAGCCATGCGCATAATGCCAATGGAAATATTGGGATAATTAGTTTGTATCAACATGCTAAAAGTTATTAAGAACAAAGAAACGTGAAAATTAGTAAGCTGTGAATTGTGTAGAAACAATTTTTATCTTACGTTTGTGTAATTCCTGCATCAACTGACCAAGTTATAAGTCCGAATTTGATCAGCAGTAAACCTTGTTTCAACAGGCATTCACAGATATTTCATTTAACAAAAGTACCTTGACCTGATGCATGTTTTCATTGAATTGGTATTCGTGGTAGAAGTTATTGAAAGGTTGAGGCGTTTTAGCAATACATAATTGTCGCGTAACTTGAATCTAAATTGTTCGATTCTTTCAAAACTTTACACTGGAGTTTTCCAAAGTTAAATTTCACAAGATAGCTGTTTAGGTTAGGACCAACCGTCACAGTTCGGCATATCAATATCTGTGATTACCACGATCGGTTGCACTTTTAATGATAAATTGATAGTTGAAATATGACACTAATATCTATTCGCATCTCTGAAAAAAACATTGCCGAGTTTACATTCAGGGTTTTGCATCAATTATTTTATTTCGAAAAAATCTCAAACGCGCAAGTTTTGCTACTTTCCCGATGTATTTTCTTTGAAAACTTGCTACCAATAATTAATCAACAATATGAAAATATGCGTCGAACAATAAAACTTCATTTCAGGATCGTACTTCTAGAAATTTCGTTAAATTGAAATCTCACAGTTCGGCAGAAAAAATAATTTTGTGAATAACTTCTACAAAACAATTTTGCCGATGTTGAAATTCTTAAACGCATAGTTTGGTCAGTAGTCCATGTGAGAAAATGGAAATAAAAATGTAACTTTTACCAGAATCCACACATAGTAACCTTTTTAGCTAAAATTGAATTTTCAGGAAATGTTTTGCATATCATATAATTCTAACTATGTCAGGATTTGAAGAGGCATTATACGGATAGTTTTTCGTCAAAAAGGTTCGTTTCACTACCGGAATTATGGAATATTCGTTAAAAAACGCTTGTATGGGAAGGCATGGGTTGACCCTAACCTGTACTCTGTGCCAGTCCATACACATATATGAATCTGAGGTCCATATGAAACTAAACAACAAAAAACTCCAAACATGTTATCAATTTTCAATTAATACTTAATAATGACCAGTGACAAAACAGGATGTACATGCAATATAATGTATAAGTAAATGTCTTTAAAAAGGTTACAAATCGTTTCATCATGAATTACCGCGTGAATGCGCCCGTTAATAATAAACGGGCATTTTCGCGGAGAATTCACACCACATTTTTTCGTAGGCCATATATTAGCATGCTGTTTTTTTCTATTCGCTTCCTTTAATTTCGGGGAACACATCAATAGTACAGAAGGTATGTCTTAGGCACAATTCTTTTCAACAATTTATTAAACTGATCACTCGGGAAATTGAAAATTCAAGAAAAACTGCATTTTACAAAACTTTTTTTTAAGCTATATCACGACGGGGAAGGGAAAGGAGGAGGAGGGGCGGGGCTTCCTACTGTTGCAAAGATAGGCTTTTGAGAGGAACTGTATACATTGGACAATATAACAGTACAGAGTATTATAATTAAAAGCGATAAGTTCATCTTAGGAATAACTTTTTTTGCGAAAATGCTTAATTAATATAGTTCTATTACAGAGAAGATATAAGATTTTGTTGTGATTCGGTCATGGACTAGATTTAATCAGTGTGATGAACCAATCGAAGTTTTTTTTTCAAGAGGAAATAAAGACTTATCATCTTTGGGTACAGTATCTTTGTAAGATATATATTGGAATAATCAGATCAAAACAGAGCAACACAAATATTAGCCAATCAACACTCGTCAAAACGGAAGACTTTCATTGCGATTCCGTCACGGACATTTCCAACGATTATATCACATAAAATGCATTATTTCGGAGGATATTATACTTTATTTCAAACTTGACAACAGTAATTATACGATAAGACCTAAACAGGTCTGCTTATGCGGAATACATTTTCAATAACGAGTATACTTTAAACTGTTAAAGTGCCTTGCAAAGGGTTATTCCGTCACGATGTAATTCATCTACTGCAACTAAATTACTATCAATGATATATATTTTCTATATAATTTTCATCTAATGTATAAAGACATGCACATATAACATTTTAATCCAGTGTATTCTAATCAGAGGAAGAAGTAAATGACCGGTCAAAAGAATGGCTTTCGTATTATTGTTTTCATAGCAATCCAAACGACTCATGAAGCGAAATACAAGATTGGAAATTATTGAAACACAGTTCTTACATGTCTTAGTTAACGTCGGAAACAGAACATATTAAACCAGTCAGTGAGTGAGTGAGTAAGTAGGATTTAACATCGTTTTTTTCAACATGTTTTCAGTCATATCACAACGGGGCCTACATGTGCCAGAACACGAGAGTGTCCACAGTTCCTATTATCCTGGGCACTGATAAGCTCAGCCAGTACAGCACCTGAGCGCCCATTCAAGTATTGACCGACCTCAACGTTGCTTAACTTAGGTGATCTGACGAGAACCTGTGTACCCAATGTGATACACCGTATAGTGTTTTCACCCGCTTCTCTCCTGCAGGAAACTAGCCCATGTTTATGTATACTATGGCTGTTTAATTTGATGCTAATGCAATAGGAATAGGTCTTTGAACTCGGGTATTCTTTAAAGGACGAGAACTGAATTTTGAATGACGGACCAGACGCTTGTAATTCATATTCGGAACAACCAAGAATGTGCTCCTAAAAAAACTTGAGCGAACTGTTCCATTCAAGTTTGAGTGAAATGTACCTGTTCACTCAAACTTAAGTTACTTTTCACTCATATTGAGTTACTTTTCACTCAACTTGAGATAAAACCACTCACGTTCACTCAACTGGAGTGAGATCAATTTCCACTCTCGAGTGAATGTCACTCAAGTTGAGTGTATTTAACGCAAGTTGTGTGAAAAGTAACTCAAGTTGAGTGAAAATCTCACTCAAGTATTGAGTTGGATCAATCGTCACTCTTACTTTAGTGAAATTTCACTCAACTTTTTTTAGAAAGTGTTTAAGAATGCTGTAATAATCCACAAAGAACTTATTGATACTGCGTCGTTTGTAATTACACCATAGGTGGGCCGTATACATCGGTAAAAAGAATGCTTGACAAAGTTGTAATTTGACTTCTATGGTACACCGTAGAAATGTCCGCAACAGTGTATTTTCCTGAAAATAGATTTAATGTCGGCATCATCCAATTTACGTACCAGGTTTCTGTCATGTTTTCAGGTGTTTTGCAGATTGTATTCCTCAATGGACAGTACACGTCTATCTACATACAGCCTCGTCCGAGAACGGTACATACAAGCAAGTCAAGCCACACCAACTCTTGTGACTATAAATTCTCACCCGTCGGGTAATATTTACGAGCTTCAATATACCAGCATTATGATTAATTGTGAAGTTCCTTCACTCCATATACAGTCATATTTCCGAGAAATGTATTCTTATCTCAGATCACGTGGTTATGATAAAGTATGCCCTATATTAGCTAATTTGTATAAGCCAAGTTTCATGCTTCTACCTCAAAGTGCTGAATCACCCCTAATTTCTTGCATCAAATTGCTGTACTATTGGTGTGAGATAAACAAATGTAGGATATGATATATCAATATAAACTCACATATAAAATTAAACTGTAACCTGTACCACTAGAAATTATTTGTTTATCTTACTTTAAAAACGAGATGGTGCACGTATTTCATTTTATATTCTTAAATTCGGATTGAATAAATGGTACTAACGCATTCGTTATCTCGCTACTTTCCTTTCCGATGGTCTGATCGTCGAAGACTGCAGGGCAAACCTGATGAACACATATACTTGGGAATTTTGATATTCAATGACGGGATCTGATATTTCGGCAATAAAAACAAATATTGGTCAAATTTTATGTGGATGCCGATGTAAATTTTATTTTATCGGGCATTGATAGAGGAAAACATACGAGTGAATCAGAAATAATAACGTCATTCTGTTCTTCTGAATATAATATATTTGTCGAATTGACGTTGCGGCATTAAATAAATGAATCCGTTGAACACATCTGTTTAATCACGTTATTATTTCTTATACCTGGAAAGTTGATAATATTCACTTTCATATATTAACGTGCATACTTCCCACAACAAAATGAGTAGGCTGTCGATGGCAAAGGAAGTGGAATCGAGGTGATGTTGTCAGGCCAAAACTATGCATTTATGGCAGATTCTACACTCAAAACATTCAGTCGGAATAATAATGAAGTATATCCTGTATAAACTTCACGAAATGATTTTACAAACTGAGTATTAATAGGTAAAACTGATAGCAACACTTATATAAAATAAGTTTGTTTCCACACCCATGTTCCGGTGCCTAAATTCGTTCAAAATATACATATATTAATATGTGTTTCCATACGAAACTACCGTATCATCGTAATCAATGATAATCATCATCAATGATGATAATAATATAATATCATATATATATATATATATATAAGACCGCTCTTTTTATATATATATATGATATCATAGCACAATGATGCTAATATATCATAATATATTATTTGATTATATAATAATCAATGATTATCATCGTAATCTCATCGTACTCATAATATGTCATCAAGTTCTAGATAATACTGAATAATGACTAGTGACAAAACATGATGTACAATCATAGAAAACTTGTTTTCTGTGACCCTCAACGTCTTGCCCATCTTGGCGTTCATACTTTCTTTGAACAAATCCTTCCATAGCCTCGAGTTCACATTATGTTCATTCCCTTGTACGGGTTTGAGTTGGTCCTTCACGGTTGGGTGATATTCCGGAACTGATGGTATGAAGGGGCCCCGCTGTATAGGTGGGTTGCTGCTGCTGCTCTACCAGATGTGGACTCGGTGGATGGTGTCGGGGTATATGACGTTGCGGTGATCCCTCGCCGGGTAGCAGGTGGGTCGTCAGCCGGCGATCTTCGGGGGTATGGGCTTTTAAATCTACGAATAGGTAGCCGTAGGGACGACGTGTTGCCCCTTGAAACGCCTACATGAAATGGTCGATGTTCTGAGGATAAATTCGACTACGAAACACACGGATTTGTGCTCTGTCAATGGGATTGGAGAACAACGCAAAGTATTGGCAGTTCAAGGCAATATCTCTGGACAACTTCCCTTGAGGAAAGAGATTCTGGGTCAAATAAATGACGGACAGATTCCTATGATGGGATCCTTTAGTAAATATGTCAGCAACGTGTGAATTGTCCTTGGCCGCACTCATCAGATCATCTAGCACTACCACGTTGGTCTGCTCGGGATCAAAGTAATACGATTCGTCTATTTCGTGAGGAATCCCTGGGACGAAACTCACATTCTGTAATCGCGTAGTTTCGTAGGCGGGCTGCCATTGCCTTAACACCAAACAACACGTGTCGGAGCTGGGGTTGCCACACTTTCCTCTAAGAACTTCATCACCCAGGACGTCTTTCCACATGCCGTAGCACCGCTCACCGTCATCGTATAGGGATGCTCTACTGCACTGTTGGACCTATAGCGGGACTCGGCGTTGTGTCTTGGTTGTGCTTGCCTTGAATGTGCCTGAGCATACTATCGCGACGAGAGAAGGTTCTCTGACAGAACGTACACGTACACGACATGTTGATCTGTCGACCAATACATAAGGACTGATGAGGGACACATGCTCATTTTTATATTTACAGACACCACCACCAACACCACCACCACACACTACCACCACACACACACACACACTACCACCAACACATAACACCACCACCACCACCACCGCCACCACCGGGCGTTGATGGGCGTCAACGCCCGGTGGTGGTGGTGGTGGTGGTGCGAGCTCCCGTGTGGCAGAGCCCTTGGGTCGGAGCTCTTGGAGCTCAAACCCTGTGGAGCTCAGAGCTCGGAAGTGACATTTGCATATATGACCTCTGTGAGGTCACTTCCGCTTCCGTTCACGTGACCGGAACTGACCGTTGACCACTGCGCGCTAACAATACCGGATAAAAATTCGCGCGCAGGGGTCAAAGGTCAGTTCCGGTCACGTGAACGGAAGCGGAAGTGACCTCACAGAGGTCATATGCAAATGTCACTTCTGAGCTCTGAGCTCCACAGGCTTTGAGCTCCAAGAGCTCCGATCCAAGGGCTCTGCCACACGGAAGCTCCCACCACCACCACCGGGCGATGACGCCCGTCAACGCCCGGTGGTGGCGGTGGTGGTGGTGGTGGAATGTGGTGGTGGTGGTGATGTGTGTGTCTGTGGTGGTAGTGTGTGGTGGTGGTGTTGGTGGTGGTGTCTGTACATATAAGAATGAACATGTGTCCCTCATCAGTCCTTATGTATTGGTCGACAGATCAACATGTCGCGTACGTGTACGTTCTGTCAGAGAACCTTCTCTCGTCGCGATAGCATGCTCAGGCACATTCAATGCAAACACAACCAAGAGACACCGCCGAGTCCCGCTATAGGCCCAACAAGTGCAGTAGAGCATCTCTATACGATGACGGTGTGCGGCCCTACGGCATGTGGAAAGACGTCCTGGGTGATGAAGTGCTTAGAGGAAAGTGTGGCAACCCCAACTCCGACACGTGTTGTTTGGTGTTATAGCCAATGGCAGCCCGCCTACGAAACTACGCGATTACAGAATGTGAGTTTCGTCCCAGGGATTCCTCACGACATAGACGAATCGTATTACTTTGATCCCGAGCAGAACAACGTGGTAGTGCTAGATGATCTGATGAGTGCGGCCAAGGACAATTCACACGTTGCCGACTTGTTTACTAAAAGATCCCACCATAGGAATCCGTCCTTCATCTATTTGACCCAAAATCGCTTTCCTCAAGGGAAGGCGTCCAGAGATATTGCCTTGAACTTCCAATACTTTGTGTTGTTCTCCAATCCCTTTGATAGAGCACAAATCCGTGTGTTTGGTAGTCGAATTTATCCTCAGAACATCGACCATTTCATGCAGGCGTTTCAAGGGGCAACAAGTCGTCCGTACGGCTACCTATTCGTAGATTTAAAAGCCCATATCCCCGAAGATCGCCGGCTGACGACCCATCTGCTGCCCGGCAAGAGATCACCGCAACGTCATATACTTTGACACCATCCACCGAGTCCACATCTGGTCCATAACAGATTGGCACCCAGACTACGACGGGCTTTACATCAGCGGTGTGTTGACCTCGTGACCCATATGAAATTGTTGGATAAGGACCCAGTCCATATGGAAATTGAAAGAACAGCGTCGATGTTGAAAACCTCGGGCATGAACTGGAAAGCGGCGTATGTCAGAGCAATAGCACAAAAGAAACATTTGTTCGAACGCATCGTTAAACGACGTTAAAGCGTTTAGAAAGTGTGTTAAGGCGTTGAGACGGGCGTTAAGGCGTAACGACGGGCGTTGACGGGCGTCACTGCATTTCGATGAATTGGTGTCAATTCCATGAAAATCAGAGCTTCTGAGCTAATTCACCAGGGCATTGAAACGTTAAGCTAAGCGTTGATGGGCGTTACTGTCTATAAAAGCAAACGTATTTCCAAAAAACACGCACAGTCGACGTTCAACCGTCAACATGGTTTATACTTGCTCTGAGTGCGAACGCACGTTCACCAGACATTACGATATGATGCGACACCAGAAAAATATACATGGGATTGAAGACTCTGAGGGGTCCGTTGAGGCGGATGCTGATACAGAGACTGCTGAGAGTGTATCGACTGATACCGAAACAGAGATTGCTGAGAGTCTATCTAGTGATACGGAGAGCTTGACCTCAGATAGTCAGCCTACGTCCGTGGAAAGTGAGGCAGAACCTACCTTCTGGGATCGTATTGTGACAGCAGCTATCAATATTTACGCTGCAGCGATCGAGGTCGCCGGAGAGGATAATTTACAACAGGCGTACACCCAAATACGCCCCCGCATCAGAAAAACAGCCATGGCGATCTATGAACAGTATACCTTACTACCGCTTGAAATGAAAGGCGATCCCACG
This sequence comes from Hanleya hanleyi, assembly GCA_036873755.1. NCBI lineage: Eukaryota > Metazoa > Mollusca > Polyplacophora > Lepidopleurida > Hanleyidae > Hanleya > Hanleya hanleyi. The sequence goes on along the minus strand of JAVTVY010027917.1, from coordinate 18,145 downwards.
CACAGGTCCATCATGAAGTTCAAGCGTCACTTGGAAGGGGCTATGGGGCTACCACCCACCGAGGCCCTGGAAAATGCGATCAGAATGCGCAAACAACTGTTTCAGGACATGCTGCCCGAAGAATATCCAGGCCTGCCCGACGACGCTTAGGACACACTGAGCAAAGATGGAACTTTCTGAAATGGCGACTTCTGATTGGACAAGAATACATCTAATGGACAGGAACGAATATGACAGATGCAAATGGTGGCGTCTGATTGGGCAAGAGTTTTTTTGAATTGTAAACATACCCAACGCGGCTCCCCCAGCGTGGGTATGATGTAACTTTGGGGGAAATAAACTATATGAAAAAAAAGTTGTTGTAGTTGTTCTCTTAAGTTTCATCCTTGTTGTTGTTGTTGTTCTCTCTTCGGTCTATATCATGGCTTCAAGGCGTTATATTAGAGCGTTAAGGCATAATGGGGCTCACCTAAACCCTAACATGTCTATGTCCACACCCTTTTCTCAGAATTCCCTGTCTGCGCATGCGCAGACTATTGACAACAGCCGAGTCTCTAGTCCAATCGGATGCCCCCTCACATAGGCTTCACATTGATACCTCACTCAACTCCATCGGCTCATTAGTGGCTCACCTAGATCCCGAAACGTCTATTTTCATACCCTTTGTCTATTGCGCATGCGCAAAATGACGATATTCCGACCCAACATCCACCCAGTGGGATGCCCCCTCACATAGGCTTCACATTGATACCTCATACGACTCCATCGACCCACTAGTGGCCCACCTAGACCCCAAAACGTCTATTTTCATACCCTTGGTCTACCGCGAATGTGCAGAATGACCATATTCCAACCCCACACCCAGCCCGTAGGATGCCCCCTCACATAGGCTTCACATTGAAACTTCACTCGACTCCATCGGACCACTAGGGGCTCCTCTAGACCCCAAAACGTCTATTTCCATAACCTTGGTCTACCGCGCATGCGCAGAATGACGATATTTCAACCCCACACCCACCCCATCAGATGTCCCTTCACGAATGCTTCATATTGATACCTCATACAACCCAATCGGTACACTAGGGACCCCTCTCGCCCCTGAAGATTGCCGGAGAATGCAGGAGAATTTGATCACCCAGGACATTGTGGGAAAAACCCACTGATCTCCGTGACATCTTCGGGTACCTCCGTGACATCTTCGGGCACCTCCTTGTCTCTTCGGTGACATCCGTGACATCTTCGGTCACCTCCGTGTCTCTTCGGTCACCGAAGATGTCTCTATTTTATGGGTAAAGTCCATATTCCGCTTTTTATAGTTTCGGGAAAAATCCTAATTTTACATGCACCCACCCCATTGACTTGATAGGCAGGTCCCAATAAGTCCGGGGACCGATATTAGCCCTTTTGGCTAGGGTTGATAGGTGTTTTCCCCTATTTTAGGGGTAAAGTCCGTTTTCCGCTTTTTATATTTTCGGGAAAAAATCCTAATTTTACATTCACCCACCCCATTGACTTGATAGGCAGGTCCCAATAAGTCCGAGGACCGATATTAGCCCTTTTGGCTAGGGTTGATAGGTGTTTTCCCCTATTTTAGGGGTAAAGTCCGTGTTCCGCTTTTTATAGTTTCGGGGAAAAATCCTAATTTTACATGCACCCACCCATGACTGGATGCCCCTTCACGAATGCTTCACTTTAATACCTCACTCGACCCAATCGGACCATGCAGCTTATTTGAAGTCTGGGGACTACTTTTTGCAATTGGATTGGAACTCTTCTTTGCCGGAGGTAGTTTTTGGTCTCTTGAGCTGGTGGCGCCCCCTGGCGGATGCAAGAGTTACCTCCCCCGGCAAATGGGGGTTTAAATACTTAGACTATACTACTTGCGCTCACCTCGTGACGGTGTTCCGTTCTCGTGAGACCCATCTATCCATACTAAACCTATAGGAATATGAGGCTTTTGTACAGAACTACAATTTCGGGGAACAGGAACACCATGTATTCAATCTATTGATTTGCCTCTGTGAAGTCAAGTTATCAGATCACTTTTCAGAAAAGAACTAAATATTTGCTCGCTGATTCATCACTGGATACTAATTCATGCAGAACAAGATGACATGTAGCAGCTGCAAGTAAATCCAGGTTAGTTTACTTTCTCATACAAAGCTATATGAAACTTGGGGTATTATTGACTCATACGGTGAATGATTCGCACCGGTACCCAAAGTACTGATCACATATGATCACCGATGAATATGGTCGATACTTCATGTAGGGACTATTGTTTGGGTCTTTGTGTCGTTGAAAAGGCACATGTCTAGACATATTGTTGTCCCCAAACTTGGCTATTGTATCCCCAGACTTGGTTATTGTATGCATTGTCTCGTGATTCTTACATAATGTATGAATCATGAATATATGCCTATAAATCTTTCACTCTGATGTCCATGGTTTAAACCTTTCCGATCTGGTGGGGGAGGCTGGAGGACATGGCCATCTTGGCCCCCTACCGAACTTTCTACTCCGAAACTACAAAAATGAGGTGAATATTTGAGTGATTTTGAGCCTATTTGCATGACCCCGAGCAGCGGGTCATGGGTAAATTCAAAATGGCACCCATGTGGGGGAACCACAAAGGTGATATGTTAGTCCTATTTCTTCAAGATTCCTGATTTTTCTGCATGGAAAAGCGGGCAAAACTATTTTGTTTTATATCAGATTATTATTAATTAATCAAGCCGTTTATTAATTATTAATTAATCAGGTCGTTTATTAATTATTAATTAATCAGGCCGTTATTATTATGAAGAAATCAGATAAATAAAAAAATCGAAAAATCCGACATGAAAATGGATCAGAAAAAGCGTTTTTTTTATAATGACGTCACTTTGGCGTCATCGAGCCGGAAATCTTGGATTTTTTTTTACATTTTCTGTTACAGCTTGATCCAAGGGTGGAGTCTGATAAATTTCAGCCCCCTACCTGGTAGTCCGGGATGTTAGGGCATAAAAGGGACTGTTTGGTTCAGATTCTTCCAAAAGCACCAAATTTGGCCCATATGTCGCCCATACAATACCTTTTCGATTTTTGATGGGCTAGGTAGTCGCCCCCTGGGACCGCCATATTGGCGAAATTCATTATGGCCGCTACCCGGGTTAGAGGTCAATCGTTTTTAAAACAACAAAATGGCTAGAATCATGAATAATACAACTTTTTAGTGGTTACTGGTGTCGGAGAATTTGATTCTGATATTATTTCAACGATTTGAGGTCAAGGTCACCCTAAAGGTCATTTTGGTGTCAAATTCGTCATTTTTAGTGGTTTTTAGTCGAGAAACTAACTCATTTTATCGATTTTCGGGGTTGAGTAACCCGAATCTGGCCATATTTTGACATTTTGAGGCAATATTGCATGTGAGGTTCACGACAGAGGTCACCCAAAACAGAGATCAACCGGAGGTCAATTATAGGAAACACCAAAACGGCTAGAATCACAAATAATACCATAGGGCTTTGTGGCATCGGAGAATTAGATGCTGACTTTATTTTGACGATTCGAGGTCATGGTCACCTCATTTGAGAATTAAAGGTCAAAGATCAACAGTTACTACTAAAAGCAATCGAAACAAGATTATTCAGGAACAAATGTTACTAAAATACTTCGGAGATGACATCTGCTGACAAAATGCTATAACTATGCCGCTACGTTCATTTAAATGCTCAAAATACAAAACCGCTTAAGCAACAGTATACCAATGATTACTTTTACTACCTATGCCTTCTGGCTTGTGCTCTGTGATACCAGCAATAAATACTACTTGTCATCACCGCACTCGTTATTAACGCACCCGCCTTCGCATTTGCAGAGGTTCGTGTATCGGACATCGACGCAGTTGCATTTGCACCTTCCCGTGCATGCCTTGACCCAGCCGCAGTGCATGAGACTGTATGTGACGTGTTGTATGTGTTTTTCTCGGTGACGTTCGTGCCTATCAACCGAGCACTTCACGTCTGCGCCTGCATTGGGGTATGTATGAGGGTCTTCATGCGCGCGCGCTGCCGATTCACCCACGCACTTCCGGACAACCCGCGCGGGCTGCGGCATCAGATCACCCCCGCGCGCGCGCGCTGCGGCCGGGGCGGGCCGGGCCGGGGCCGGGAAACACCCCACAGACAGGTCAGTACATGCATTCCTATCATGTTCCCAGGTCACACCCCATTCACACACAGACCCTCATGCATACCCGGAAGCAGGCGCAGACGTCATCAAGACTGGGTGCCCCTTCACGCATGCTTCACTTTGATACCTCACTCGACTCCATGGGACCATTCGTGGCCCATCTAGACCGCAAAAATGTCTATTTCCACACCAGTTTCCCACAATTCCCGGTCTGCGCATGCGCAGAATGTGGGCAACGGCCGACACACTACTCCAGGCGGGTGCTCCCTCATATAGGCTTCACATGGACACCTCACTCGACTCCATCGGCCTATTAGTGGCTCGCCTAGGCCCCAACACGTCTATTTCCATGCACTTTCTCTACTGCGCATGCGCAGAATGACGTCAGTTCCACGTCACACCCAGCCCGTTGGAGACTCCCTCACGACTGCTTTACATGGACACCTCACTCGATCCCATCGACCCACTAGTGGCCCACCTAAACCCCAACACGTCTATTTCTATACTACGGCCAGACTGCGCATGCGCAGACTATTGACAACGAACGACACAGTAGCTCAGGCGGATGCTCCTTCATGACAGCTTCAAAATAAGACCTCATACGACACCATAGGTTCATTAGGGGCTCACCTAAACCCTAAAACGTCTATTTCCACACCCTTTTCCCAGAATTCCCTGTCTGCGCATGCGCAGAATGTGGACAACGGCCGAGACACTAGTCCAATCGGATGCCCCCTCACCTAGGCTTCACATTGATGCCTCACTCAACTCCATCGGCTCATTAGTGGCTCATCTAGATCCCAAAACGTCTATTTTCATACCCTTTGTCTATTGCGCATGCGATATTCCGAACCCACATCCATCCAGTGGGATGCCCCCTCACATAGGCTTCACATGGATACCTCATACGACTCCATTGACCCACTAGTGGCTCCCCTAGACCCCAAAACGGCTATTTCCATACCCTTGGTTTACCGCGCATGCGCAGAATGACGATATTTCAACCCCACACCCAGTCCATCAGATGCGCCTTCACGAATGCTTCACAATGATACTTCACTCAACTCCGTCGACCCACTAGTGGCCCACCTAGACCCCAAAACGTCTATTGACGATATTTCAACCCCACACCCAGCCCATCGGATGCCCCCTCACATAGGCTTCACATTGATACCTCACTGGACTCCATCGGACCACTAGGGGCTCCCCTATACCCCAAAATGTCCATTTCCATACCCTTGGTCTACCGCGCATGCGCAGAATGACCATATTCCAACCCCAAACCCACCCCATCAGATGCCCCTTCACGAATGCTTCACATTGATACCTCATACAACCCAATCGGTCCACTAGGGACCCCTCTCGCCCCTGAAGATTGCCGGAGAATTTGATCACCCACGACATTGTGGGAAAAACCCACTGAGACCACTTTCTGTCCGCGGAGGAATACAAGGGTTACAGGTTGCCGGAACTACTTTTGACCTCCACGTGACCTTGAGCTGGTGGCGCCCCCTGGCGCCCCAGAGGTGAAAGGCGATGTGGCGTCCCCTATACCGTTAACCTGGAAACAGCGCCCCCTGGTGGATGTTACCTCCGCCGGCAAAATGATAACCTTCGTCCACTTTCCCTACTACTGAGGTCGTCTTTCACCCCGTTAAGCTGTGAAAGAGAGGTAGTGCCACGGACTTTGACGGACCAAGATCGGAACAGATGGTTTTGACTGGAATGCCACAATACTTTTTCCTGAACCCTTAAAATCCCGAAGTATGAATGGATCAGCGGCTTCTTAAACAATTTTTTTAACAAAAAGGAGCCGTTCTCATTCATCAGCACACAGATCTCCAAGACTGACATGAGCGGAAAGCCCCTTCTGTGTACCCGTTTTGAGTCCGTGTTCTTCAACAGGCGTTGTGCCCTCACAATACTTCAACCGTGCAACCATTCTGAGGCGGACACCAGGGTCCTTCTGCATCTAGCACATGCCACGGAGGAGGGAAATACAACAGCCTATGTTCGCACGATGGAAAGCGATGTCCGGTCTTTGGAGACCCTCGGTCTATCGGAACTCTTGGTGGACTTCGGTACTGTAAAAAAATATTGTGACATTCCAGTCCATACCATTTGTTCCGATCTCGGTCCGTCAAATCCTTGGCACTACCCCTCTTCCACAGCCTTACTGGGTGCGACCCGACTTCACAGTTTCTTGAGAGCGCAAGACAGAAGGTATAGGTACTAGTACTCATTGGTATATTGTTGCTAAAGCGGTCTTTGTATTGTATTTCGAACATTTAAATACACATAGCGGCGTAGCGGCATAGTTATAGCATTTTGTCAGCAGATGTCATTTCCGAAGTATTTTAATATAATTTGTTCCTGAATAATCTTCGTTCGATTGTTCTTAGTGGTAACTGTTGATCTTTGACCTTTGACCCCAAAATGGGGTGACCTCAAATCTTCAAAATAAGATCAGATTTGGAGAATGCCACAAACCTCTATGGTATTATTTGTGGTTCTTTTGGTGTTATACCTACAATTGATCTCTGGTTCGGATGACCTCTATCGCGACTCTCAAATGAAATATTGCCCCGAATCGCCAAAATAAGGCCAGATTCGGGTTACTCAACCCTGGAAACCAATAGAATGAGGCAGTTTATATATCTTGCCCCAAAACCACTGATAATGGCGAATTTGTCCCCAAAGGGTGACATTGACCTCAAATCGTTGAAATAATATCACAATCAGATTCTCCGACCCCAAAAACTACTAAAAAGTGCTATTATTCATATTTCTAGCCCTTTTAGTTTTTAAATAAGATTGACCTCTAACCCGGGTGGCGACCATATTGAATTTCACCGAATATGGCGGCCCTAGGGGGTGCCCGTCTTGGCTCCCGTCAAAAATCGAAAAAGTAGGGGCTTTTGGAAGATTGTGAACCAAAAAATCCCTAACAGCCCTGACTAAACCAGAAGGGGTAATGTTGAATAAGGCTGATGACTCCATGGATGATTCCGATCACCTCGACTTTGTTGATTCTACTGAAGCTGCCTTGAACCGTAGTCATTCCTTCGTGTGCCAGTCCCTATAGTAAGTACAATGTTAACAAACGAGCTTGTTTGACCTCAAGCTCAATCATCGAGCATTTAACTTGGGTGATTTGGTATATGTTCGGCACACAGATAAGACCAAGCCTCGCTGCCCAAAGATCCAACCTCGATGGGAAGGTTCTTCTGTTGTGATGAAGAGAATAGGGCCCTTTCTGTACTTAGTTTCCGACAGGAGGATTTCTAATGTGTTTCACCATGACAGACTGAAGAAATGCAATACCGAGCACATCCCATATTGGGTAGCAAGAAAGGGAAAAGAGGTTCATGAAACTGAAAAGAAACAGCAAACATGCCCTGAACCTCGAACAGATGAGACTACGGAGATATCTTGTACATCGCCGGAGCCACAGCGGAAGAACAAATTCTCACTCTACCGACAATACTGATGGAACAGACGCCGTACAGAGATCAGCCGTAGTGGAACGGGACCCCTGTACATTAAAGGAGCCACAGAGGCACAGTGGTGACACTGTGACCCCTACAAATGAAACAGTGACGGCAAAACTCCAGAGAGGTTCCAGGCCAAGAGTCAAGACTGCATCTAGAGGTACATTGTAGCAAGTTGGGGCCACAGTGGCACGACTTGTCAAGCCTATTTGAGGAAACCAAAGAGACTCGTTTTGGAAGATTAACGCTCCAAAACGACTGGATTTATAAGACTTTATTTTGCTTGTTAACTCACATTGCTTTGAAATTGATGTATTTGGATGGGTCTCAAAATCTTGTAAAACAGAGAGCAGTGTAATGACGCTAATTTTATATTTGCAACAGACTATAGTTTGAAATCTGGCGATTTCCGTGGTTTGTTTATATGTTTGTGATCCCAACCACGCCTGCTGATATCGATGGCATTAAAATATGTATTTCAACTATCACGTTTCATACAGATCTGACTAGAACGAAGAATACATTCAGTTTGCTAGAAAGAAATTCCAGTAATTAATTGTGACAGATAGTTTGGGGGGAGAGAAGACAATACAATCCAAGGGCTTTTCCAGGACTCTTTACAAATACTGTCCGAATTCAAGGATTTCCAGGTCCTGGGATTTCTTTTCTCCGGATTCAAGGAAATCCAGGACTCGTACGAACCCGGCAAGTTTGTTTCTTGTAAATAGATCACAACTGCGCAATTCTTCCAGTTTTCGGATTTTTAACACAACACACGTTCCAGTCAGGACAAAATATATGCTCATCGTTGTACTCGCAGTTATCTCGAAGATACCATCCACTTAAATCTCTGTAAGTCTGCGACGGAAGTGACGTGTCATGAAGTGCTGCACACATATCACACCATGCCTTGTTGGCTGTGAGCGCGGTCCATGTATGGTCAAAATAAGTGGTTCTTGGAACGAAAAAGTATTTCCGCCACTGATGATATTGCATATAAAGCGATTCGTTCCTATCTAGTAAGGTTAAATAATCAGCTAGGTCTCTCACCGACGTAAAATCCGCTGTGTTTATATATGACATGGGTGGCGCCACTAGCTTGTAGTCTTCCGGTCCGGCGCCTCCCATAACGATGGGCACTGAATTCCATATCGATAAAGTATTCCAAAATTTCTCCGTGACGTAATCACGACAAAGACCATTTTCAAAGGACAAATAGAACTTGTAATCATTCATAAGATTATCACATTTGGAAATCCGAGGACACGTGATATCTCCACAATTCCCGTAGAAATCCACATTTGGAGTCAAATAGTTCTGAAGTTCACGGACATATTCCAGACGTTTGGTCTTCGCTTTACAGTTGGAAATTCTAGCAGCTACGAGCTTGGTTTTCATTTTCACATGTTTCAACACATTCTCATAGGAACCATCATCACTTATGTCACTTCCTGTTCTCGGAAGGAACTTCCCATATGAATGTACGAAATCTGAGTCTCTTCGATAAGTGACCGTCCAGTTAAATACTCCGCCAAATTCCGCCATGTTGATTGCATTAAAATAAGGTGGCTCGAGTGTAAATATGGTCCATCTTTGGTGCGACAATCTACTCTCTGGCATCGGCGTATTGAGGATATTCCTTGGATGGAATAGTAGAACATCACTCTCTTCCAGTCTTTTCTTGTCATCGGTTGTCTCGCATGTAGAAACCGGACAGCCCCGGAACGCGTCGGTTTTCAGCCAGGATGGTATTGTGTGGTAATTCGTCCACAGCAGGATGAGTTTTCTCCCTTTGTTCGACCTGCTTTTTGTCGTCACATGATGCGGATGGAGATCAATGTAATGAGAACTGGGGATTCTCATCCGTTCGGATAATGGTAAATTGGAAATGGCGTGCCAGTCTTGGTAAGGGCAGATGTCCCGTTGTGTAATATAGATTAAACAAAGCACACCAACTAGCATGATTGTAACTACAAGTCTTTTACCAAACATCATCGTCAGACGTAGGCCCTTCATACCGACAGTCAGAGATGAAGCCGACACCTAAAACATAAAATAAAAGAATTAGAAAGGAATGGATCTGGAAGACTTTCACAAATCGTTAAGTCTTTCAGTCACAAATCCGGGAAAACTTCAGAAATCTGAAACATCTGCGTAAATCAGAAAACCCTGAAAGATCTTCACAAATCTTGAACACGGTAATTTATCCAAAAGACCATGACGAATCAAAAACTTTGTCACGTTTCTGGGAGACCATCAATCGGAAAGAACCTCCACAATTTTGAAAGACACTCATCAAACTGTAATATCTTTCACACATCAGGAAGGCCTTTAAACAAAAATCTGGAATCTGGAAGGTGAAATACTAGCAGATGGAATTATCATCATTTTATCATTTCGGCAAGAAATAGTGAAACTTGTATAGGTTTGCTTTTATTTGGTTGTTAACAATTAGCTCAACTGTTGACTGGTCTTTATTTCTTTATGTTCATGGCGGTCATGTGGGGTACCAGAAATATGATGTTTTCGTCGCACAATATATCCTGGGGTCAAGCTCTACCAGAGAATGTAAAAAAAAATTGAAAAAAAAAATCGAAGATGGCCGCTTTTATGAAGGATATCATATAAAAAAAAGCATTTTCGGGTCAATTTATCGATCAGATTTTCCTATATTTGTATCAGTACTTTTTGAACTATAATAGTACTACGGAAGCCCCCAGGGGACATGAGAGAAAAAAATATATACAAAGCTATCTCGTGCGCACGACTTAGAGCCGTAACTCGTGCGCACGACTTAGCCGCCTATCTCGTGCGCACGAGATAGGAACGAGGCTCCATATTAGATTCGCATAAGACCTCGTTCTGGTGAGGGAGAACCTCGTCTCTATGTCGTGCGCACGACTTATTCGTCTATCTCGTGCGCACGACTTAGGAGGCTAACTCGTGCGCACGACTTAGAGACGTAACTCGTGCGCACGAGTTAGAAGGCTAACTCGTGCGCACGACTTATTCGTCTATCTCGTGCGCACGAGATACGAACGAGGCTGGAGCCTCACTGCTATGTCGTGAGCACGACATAGAAACGAGGCAGAGTGAATTTTAGCAGGACGCCATTTTCTTCCGTGTAGTGTACCGTAGAAATACCTATCCATGTGAGTACATGTTGTTTTTATTATCTGTGCATCTGTACGTGTACATGTACGTCTCTCACTAGAATTCAGACTTGTTGACGGTTTTGTGCCAATTCTTGCGATCGAGGTGTTCCAAGACTTGCTTATTATGCAAATCATGCAGTGATCTGTTGTCCGTGCCTGTAAAAGTAGGTCAGGCTCGTTGTGTAATTGGAGCAGTTCCACTGACTGTACCGTACCCGAGAGACCATGCACCGACTTGTTCGTTTATGTTTAGAAAACGGACATAGCGAGATATATGCGCTGAGGTGTTCCATTATAGTTTTGATGTGTTGGTAGAACAAAGTGAGGGAGAACATTTGAAATCACTTATCCTATGATCATATCCTTATATTTTAAATCTGATATGAAAAATCTATTTCGCGGCCCAAATGATTCTTCTTGTTTGCTGAGTAGTTTCAAGACAATGATATGAGGACGATAATGATGCTAATTATTGGTAATAATATTGTATTCTTTGCGCCGAATTATGATAATGTTGATATTAAATTTAACAGACAACTTACGGAAGATATGGAACGCCAACTATTCTCACAAATCAAGTAGGCCTACCGGCGTTGCCTGTACGAATGTTCCTTGATTAAGAGTGCCCCCCCCCCCCACTCCCCCCCTCCCCCCTTGTCTATCCTTTAACTCAGGCAGGTACAGGGCACCGTTTATCTGGATATATGTCCTATTTCTCTCCAATATACATATAACAGAAAGCAAAAGGGATACTACTATCCAGGACAAATTTAATCATCACACTGGTACCTAGATTCGGTTTGGTGTTCATCAGTATATCATGCCTCAGTGATGCTGATTTCATTATTAACACGACGAACACAAGGATAACAAACTGTTTGAATTTTGAGTTCAAGATTAAGGGCGGTTAGGGGCTGAACAATATTTACTGGGGGTGGGGGAGGGGGTGTAGGACCGGTGCAGCACAAAAATACATTCCCTCAAAAAGCCTGCTTCCTGCTTCCCCCCCCCTTCCTTCAATCGGTCAACGAAAAAGAGAGTTGAGTAATTTTGTCATGCTTAATTTCGACATACCGGTATGTGAGACAAAAACATATGCCCACTCCCGTCCTATCTGCCTCAGTGTTATCTGACTCCCAGTTGAATTCCACCAGGAATTTCCAAGTCCTTATCCGAAATTAGATGGAACCCAAATTTGGAACCAGTGGTATAGTCTATCGCGCACGTATTGTGTTGTGGCGAGTATACGACAATGCCAATTTGCAAGTAACGGTGAAGCCGTAACAACGTTTTCTACCAGTTTCATTTCTGAGATGTAGACAGTGAAAGCTTCGTACAGCCTCAAAACTTTGAACTGTACGAGTGATTTATAACGTAATAGGTCCGTGGGTCGAGCCTCTATTTCGTTATGACGATATTATATCATACCGTAGATGGAGAATACCATCTATGAATTCATGTGATATCGGTCGTAATTCATAGATGGAGCGCCAAGTTATACTAAAACAGCGAGTAGAAATCCCGCCCCCCCCCCCTCGCCTGACGAGGGAGAGGCTATTTACGCTAAAAATACGGCGTGAGCAACCGAGTTTAGCAACTTACAATCTCCACAGATCCTTATCCTATCCATCAACACCGATTATTTGGGTATCGGCTGTGTTTTATTGAGATAGCAGCATAAATCCACACACACCCAGCGTTTTCTTCTATCCGTCTCTGCTCGAATGGCTTTGTCGGAAGGTCAACGAGCATGCGTACACAATACAAAAAAATGATTATTAGGGCCCCATCGTTATCTCCTTCACCGTCCCCGACGCAATCTAAGTGATATTTATTATGCAACTAAAATATCAGGAATAGCTGTCGAGAATCGCTTCAAACTGCAATATTATTCTCACGCGTGTAAATTACAGGTAACCGTATAACTGCATTCTCGTCTCGCGAGACTCCCTACTGCGAGAAAGAGGCTCACGCGTAAATGGGAGCCATCCCCCCAAAATTTGGGGGGTGAGTAGGCGGCGTATGATTATCTGGCTTGTCACTGACCTGCTGACTCCGCCGAGTTAGAAGCGAATTGCTAAACATAACGTGGGCTATATAATTGGGAAATGACTCTTTCCGTTTCGGAGCATATCAATCGCGAACAAATTATTGTCGGTATGTATACTTGGCCGTGAAAGCGAGTTATCTAATACAGGAAGTAGTTCGCGGGTAGACACGGCTCGCTTTGAGAATGATGTCATGCTGCCTCGCTTTGAGATTGGAGATTCAAAAATGTCACCAGTTTACATGAGAGTCGCTTTGGTCTCCCGCGGGTAGACACGCCTCTCTTTGAGAATGCGTATAACTGCTTCTGCCATGATTCTAGCGCACTCGTGAGCTGCAAACATTCCACCGCATTATTGTGAGGTGGCTATAAATATGTCTCTCATTAGTGCCAATTACCATGATTACTGCCATTTACTGTCGTTGACACATTGTTAGCGTGTCGTACGTCAGCCATGTTTACATCCAAAACAGCTGATCGCGAGTACTGCCGACTGCTGCCGATTGTATACGAAGTGCAGTCAATTTGGTATTCAGTGGTTAGTTTTTATTATAAGCTCATGTATTTAATTTCTACGGGTGATTAGATAGTTATAGGTTTCACTAAGTGAAGAAAAAGTATATTTTTGAAATGCGAACACGTGCGTTTGTGTTCTATGAGGCTGTCACGTGATGAACGCTGTCGCCATCTTTCCATCGAAGGAAACAGGTTGTGAAAATCCTTCAGGCGAACCTTTGGCGAACCTTTTAGGTAATTATGCATTTTATTTTACTTACCACACTCTGTAAATTATGTGATATTACTGCGTAATAACCATACATTTGGCGTACGTTGTTGATAAGCCTATATTTGAGTGATAAATCGTAATTATGAGCCGCCAAAGACAAGTTTGGTCGGACATGTAGATTTGACTCGCTGTGCTGTGTAAATAGCTCTGATGCAATCGTTTGTTAGAAACTCTTGAAGATATGTATTTAGGAACACGCAGCCTGATAACAGCTAATAGTTCTAGGAGTTATTGCTGGTTAAAAACTTATAGCTGATATTACTTTTTCACGCAGATGAGTTTGCTATTTCGTTACGCTGTGTGAAGCCAGCTTGTTGTCATGGCGACGGCGATGCTTCGTTGTGGGTTTCGTGGGTTGTGAGCGTAGTCACAGCTCCCCAATTTCGTGGTGAGTGTTTGCGAATTGTATAAGTTAATGATTGAGATTCTTGGGATAAAATGTAATGGTTTATTGAATGATTCGTGACAGTTATGTATTTGCAACTGTAAGCTAAAATTACTAGCGGAGCTATAGCCCGCTCCGCGGGCATATCCTTTAGAGTTATCAGAAATTGAATTAAATCTTATTGTTATAAGTTTTAATGATTCTATGTCATATAAAATTTGTAAGAGTAATTTCCCCCTTGACCCAACAAATGTGTTTGTGGGAATATTGGTTAGTTTTGTCAATTATTACCATTTTTCTGAATATTGTGACAGGGTAAAGAGTTAGAATTCATTGTTATTATTCAGGCATCTGTATGGAAGACTGGCCACATTGTTATAGTATGGTGGATCAGTAGTGGCTTCCTGGTAAAACTCCATTCTTGTGTTCATCTTGTGCCCTGGTCAGACAGGGGTAAGTTTACCATGTGATAATTGTGTTTAGTTACTGTGCAATGTTGTTAGTAACAGTTAGCTAGTCATTGTAGAATTACATCACTGTGATGATAAAGCAATTCCATCCACCCTAGTGCTAATTCGTAAATCAAATTCGTCTACTGCCATAATTTGTGTATTATATGAATTGGTAGAATGAATCGAGCCAAGAGTTGAGTAACGATTCTTGAATTATCGCACTGCGTTTATTACTTAAAACGTACATGTAGTAGTTCCACAAATGTTCAATTTCACCGTTGATCAATTATTGATCGTTAACAATTTATTAATTCCTAGTTGACACGAACATTTGTTCATCAATTTCATCTGTGTTCACATAAAATGTATGGTGCTCTGTAGTTGCCTCTGTGCACAACTTGTGAACTGTCATTTCATCATCTATGGCTTGATGGTGCTGTTTAGAAGCCTTTTATGCAATATATAATCTCTAATATCAAAGCCATGTTATATCAGGATAGAGATTATGTGGACATACTTAATTTGTAATAAGCCTGGTGTTTGATAAATATTTCCAGTTACATACAGGATGTTTCTCACATAGACCAGTGGTATTGCATATAATTTATTGTTTCATACAGAGTGTGTCACATAGCTATTGAATTGAAGAGTCCTAACATGATGACACTTGTGTTCGAGATGTAATCGTTGTTTCACACAAGATATTTGTCACACGTTACGTATTTTTGTATCTTTCTCAG
This sequence comes from Hanleya hanleyi, assembly GCA_036873755.1. Lineage (NCBI taxonomy): Eukaryota > Metazoa > Mollusca > Polyplacophora > Lepidopleurida > Hanleyidae > Hanleya > Hanleya hanleyi. The sequence goes on along the minus strand of JAVTVY010027917.1, from coordinate 2,912 downwards.
GATCAGTTACCCGATCAGTTACCCTCCCGGGTAAACACTGTACGCATGGGTTTTGAGTTGATGAGCAATACAAAGCAAGTCTTCACCACCATCCTGAGTTGTGTTGTTTTCTGTTGCTAAATTCTACCCCCCGCCACATTTTGGTGTCAGAAGTGGGATGCGTACAATCTACCCCCTGTCTGTGTGTTCCGTGTGCCGGTCTGGCTGGATGTGGACATCAGTGCTGGAACTTGTGGACTATGTGGACTCTTTTCCGTGTGTGTCGTCTGCTGTGAAGTAAGGTAGTTTCGTTGAACATTGGGATGCATCGATGAACTGCGATCCAGAATTGATTGATTTGTAAATCTAATATTATATTGGTCAGATTGATTGTAATTTTATGATATGTATGCTGCATGTTATATTGTACAGATCATATTGCTAAACTAGTGTTTCCCACATTGCCGTAAGCAACTACAACTTATATTATGCAATGTTAGAGAGGTGGTTATTTTAGCGATTTACTGTCTCACTCCCCACCCCGTTATTGTCATGGCAACCATTGAAGAAACACGCGAGGCATTGCGAGACGCACTTGCCGAGATAGAAAGAGAGAAATTGCAGCATGAACTTTCAAAAAAAGAGGCCTCTGAGGCAAAAGCAGAAGCTGCCCTTTTACATGAGAAACTTGCCAGAGGTGATGCTACTCCTACCCCAGCAGATGAACGTCTCGTATACGTGTCATCAGCACGTAAGCTTGATAGATTTCGCGACAAACCGGATAGAGCTTCTGAGCCGACTATCCAAGAATGGGTGGCAGATGTTCGTGGTCAGCTGGCGACAAGGAAGTTAAATCGCAGACAGCAAGCTGCATTTGTCGTGGAACATTTGTCTGGTAAAGCACGTCAGGAAGTCCTGGGTCGGGGGGATGATATAGTTTGCGATGCTGAAAAGGTGTTTGGTGTTCTTCTCAAGGTTTTCGGTGATGGCAACACGTTGCCTCAACTTCAGCAGAAGTTCTTTGCCTACCAACAGCAGGAAGGTGAAGATTTATTAACTTGTTCACTTGCACTGGTGGAACTTTATGACAGGATCATGCTTTTAGATCCATCTTTTAAGGACTGTCGTAAAAGTACGCTCAAGGGACGATTAGCTGAAGCTGTGCGCGATGAGAGTTTGTGTCGTGAAATTCGTCGCCTGAACATAGAATCAGCTGAATTGGACTACTTTGAGATGCGCGATAGAGCACAACAGTGGCTAGGTGCGACTGGGAAGAAGCAGCTAGTCAAAGCAAAGGAAATAACATTCCAGGAGATCACCAGCAGTGATGATGATCTGTTAACTGAAGTGAAGAAGCAAGGACAACAACTTGCCTCACAACAGCAACAAATTGAGAAGCTTCTTCAAGAACTTCAAACAAACAAACGGGGTGCAGCCAGACAAAACCAGCCATACCGAGCTCGGAGCAACATCCCGCGACGATGTTGGGAGTGTGGTTCGGAGGATCACATGAGGAGAGACTGTCCTACATACAATGGTGACCGACCACAATTGGACGTCATAACCGGCGAAGCGGTAAACTAGAGACACCCGTCATGAAGAGCCACATTTCGGGTGAAATGCGGACTGAAGGCTCGATATTGTCGAAAGCTGTAGGAAAATGTCCTGAAGTGTTGGTGAAGCTTGGTCGTAGTGAGGTGCGGTGTTTGTTAGACACCGGAGCACAGATTTCGACAGTCACCGAATCGTTTTTTAAGGAAAATCTTATTCAAGAGGGAGACCTCTTGGACGTATCAGCTTTTATCCATATCTCTGGAGCACAGGGACTGGATGTTCCCTATTTGGGTTATATTGAGCTTGATGTGACCGCACTCGGTACAACGTTTCAACGGATAGGATTTTTGGTGGTACGTGACCCTTTAGATACGCCTATTGCTGCACGTAAGAAGGACTGTCCGGGTGTTATTGGTAGCAATATTTTTAACTGTATATTTGAAACATTGAAAGAATCTGATGGACCAAATTTCTTGCAAAAACTGGTGCAAGAGTCTCAGTCTACATGGGCAAATGTGCTTGCCCTCCACAGTGAAATGTCAGTGACTGACGCTGATGAGTGTAAAGACACTTTGTACAGGGTTCGGGTTGCAGGGAGAAAACCTGTTAGGATTCCAAGTCGGACTATTGTAGTAGTGGATGGGACAACAAGAGCTGCCAAGCGAGGATGCAAGTATGAGGCTCTACTTGAACATTCAGAATCACATGTTGGCCCACTCCCCAGAGGGTTGGCGCTGGGTCCTGCATATGTTACTGTTGGCCATTTTGGCCGTGTACCTGTACAAATAGCCAATTTCGGCGATTCGGATGTTTACCTACAGCCTAGAACTATGATCGGTGTGCTGAGGAACTGTGATGTAGATCCTGAAATTCAAGTTGATCAAGTCAATGACTGTGAAGTAGTAATCAATGAAATATCTGCCGAATGTAGAACATCTACACTCGCACAAGAAGTGATCTCTAAGGTGAACTTTGGAGGAGGATTGGATGCAGATCAACAAGAGCAAGTAGAAGCTCTTCTTTCCAAACATTCCGAGATATTTAGTGCTTCGGAAGATGACATTGGGTGCTGCAATGAGGTGACTCATCGTATCCTGTTAGAGGATAATGTTCCGGTTCGAGTACCCCATCGACGTATTCCCCCTCAACAATGGGGAGAGGTACGTGACTATTTGAAGGCAGCATTGAACAAAGGAGTCATCAGGGTCTCCAGTCGTCTTAGTCCGGAAAACGGACAACAGTTTACGTCTGTGTGTAGATTACCGCGCTCTGAACCGGAAGACCCGTAAGGATGCATATCCACTCCCTAGGATAGAGGAGGCTTTACAGGTGTTGCGGGGAGCGAAGTATTTCTGTAGCCTTGACCTAGCACATGGTTT
>JAVTVY010027916.1:0-10699 GCA_036873755.1 Hanleya hanleyi | reverse complement strand
CAAAGATATTCAGATAAGTATCATACGTCAACTATTTACAGGCAATTAATTCAACAATTGTATAAATCAAAAAACTGTTCAATGTACCGTTTACCCGGAAATTAATACAGTACAAACATGTTACATTTTGACTCAACCATGAACAGAACAGTATCAGGCACCCCAAAGCATGTTCAGTTTCATGAATAAGTTTTGGGCCTATGCCACAGAGGATCAAGTGGGTTCAGGAAACTAAAGACTGTCCATTTTAATTAGTGGTCGTCTTTGGAGCTTGTCAAAAATCTATAGTTAACTCTGCATAAATTTTCTTCCTATGTAATTGAGCCTCGGTACATGAAACAACTGAACTGAATTTCATATGGAGAGAATTTCAAAGTTATTTCAAGCGTGATATATTATCGATATCATGAAGAAATTGTAGTCCTTTTGTAGAGTTCAGTTTGCACCTGGAGCAGTCATTCCCTCTTGCGTTGTTTGAGCCGTCGCTTGAAACAATCACTCACAAAACTCTCATTTTGATTCGGCAACTAGCTGGGCAACGCAGGTTTTGATTCGTATAGTTAATGTCGCTAAGTGTGTGCTAGTGACGACGTGATCATGCCATGCAAGGTTTCGACATCAACAGCTGCAATAAAAGCGTCTATATTTTGGTCTCTAATCAGATTACGGCGATCATTGTTCCCACCACCATGTCGTGTTATCGGTTACTGGTAGATTAAGGCTGCGATCCACACATGATGGATACGAACTAACGCGTTTCCACTAGAGTCTCTATCGATATGGCTATTAAACTGACCATTCTACTCCATATAAACATTTATCCAGAATCTTTATCCAGGAAAAGGCGCAAGCATCTGATTAGAATCTACAATCGAAATCCCATTTCCGTACCACAATCGTAACTGCAATCCGATAGTAATCCGGGTGATTTTTTTTCCCAACAGGTGTCTTTCATAAGATTGATTGATTATGTTTTACTTTGTCCAACATGTAATCCACTTCAACGTTATCCAATGGCTTTAAGCTGTTAGTCTTTAACAATATTACATTGTTTTTCGCGGTATGTCTTCTGTCGCCTGCAATGGAGAACAAAACAAAGTCAATGGGCTATTCATCGAAATGCAACAGATTTATAGCCAACTTTATTTTTACTTTGCCATAAAGATCTTGACCGTAACTATAATCCTTCCCAATGAGGAGCCCCCGATCGCGAACCATATACTAATTACACGTTATAGTGTACAGCATACAGGTTAAGGAGGTTCCAGAGGAATCCTAATTTACGTCTAATGCGCATATTTCTGCGCATCAATCAAAATAGGAATATTCTGATGAAAAGTAATAGAGAATGATAGTATTAACTTCAAGGAGAACAGTCGTGAATGCTTACAATTCGATAATGTTTTCTAATTTGTAGCGATATGCAAGCGGTGGGGAAAATTGACGCCTGGTGACTAAAAAGCAACCATATAACTCTACTAGAAAGCATCTCTCCACACCTAACATTCTGACCCGAATACAGTGGATTCTCGGATGTAGCCTTAGGCATTCAGACCACAGAAAAAGAAAGCAGGCAAATGAACTAGAAATAAGGGTGATTTTCCCTTATGACCAGGATTGGCCAGGTCAACAGCCTGCATGTAGGTAAGCTACCATTTTTCTTGGATTTTTCGATTCAGGACCGCTACCTTTTCCCACACATATACACTAGAGTGTGGTTAACCATTATAACCCTGCCATTCTCTCCTGTCTCCGGAACGACAACAAAATGAAAGCTGACCCTCCGCTACTATCCACTTCATCACATTGGTGTCATTTTAAGCCTACTTACACCCCCCCCCCCTCCGAGTATCGGATCATGGGTAAAGTCAAGATGGCGACCAGGTGGGGTACCAGAAAACCAGTTTTCGACATTTTTCTTCAAAATTCCTGCTTTTCTTCGAGGAAAGTGGGACAACATTTATTCTATTATTTACTGATTTATCACGCAGATTTTGCGAAGAAACCAAATAAATAAAGAATATGAACAATCTGTCCGAAAAATCGACCAAATAATATCTGTTTTTAGATGACGTCACTGTGACATCATTAAGGCGGCCATCTTGAATTTGTTTTACCTTTTCTGGTGGAGCTTGACCCAAGAGTATAGTGTGGTAAGTTGCAGCTCCCTAGCTCAGATGTAAGAAAAATATTTAGAGGGGGGAGAGGCGTTCGTCCCCTAGTCCTGGACAGATACCAAAAGCCCATGCCAGATAGGGTTAATTAGTTACCGTGGGCCATATATAATCCCTGATGATGCAAAAATAGCTCGGTGTCTTTATAAATTTCTCCTTTATTTTGAATATTGAAAGTGTACTCTTGCGGGAAGATAATATAATGTCTGGTAGCTCCTTAGTCTTACAGTTTATTTCAGATACGATTTTCGCCACAAGTTTCACAGACATTTGTTCAGTGGTTGCATCTTTGATCATTGAAGAAAAATTCACCTGAAACATTAAATTGGAGCGGTATGCAAGAGGACACATATTAAATACGGACACATTACTGTTGATGGGGACGCTGTTTTGGATTAGAGCGTTTGTCTTTTTTCTAAAGAAGCATGGAAAGGCTTATATCGATGTCGTGCCTAGACTGAAGTGGATTCTGCATATAGAATTAGGATTTTGTATGTCATTTGCAATAACATGTTCCTTGAACGGTTGTGTGCTATCATAAATCTGGAAACATTGATTGGCCTATTTTGTTGCACTCACTTTGTAGGAGAAAAAGACAAATGAATCAATTTGCCTCAGCACGTGAAATCTGCCAAAGGAATAGTTTTTCTTTCTGAAGAAAAGAGAAGTTCTTAACAAAAACGATGTCTGTACATGATGTCAAGAAACTCCATTCGTCTCAAAGCTTTAGACTGGTTCACCTCTCCTGTATGTCCATACATTCTGGATCTAGACTCATTCTCCGCATTGCGGAAAGTATCGGGTCCGAATAAACACCACAGACACGGAGAATGAACGTCAGAATAAACACCACACACCCGAAGAACGAACGATCCTGGCCCAATGAAAGGTAAATTGAACTGTGATAAAAAATCAGGCTGCTGGAATTTATCAGCCAATAGAATTTGAATAAGAATTTAGTCCGTATCTTCAACGTAACGAATGCTGTCCGTTATTGTACGGACATACAGGGGAGATAGCAAACAAGTCTACTTAAATGACCTCTTGAATATGGTATTGTAATTGTTGTTAGTACAACTGGATAATTTGCAGTCTTCATGACATACAATAAAGCACACATACCTGCAGTACGACTTCCAACAAACATTGCTAAATCTGATTGCACTCGCTTGGTCTTTTCTTTCACTTTCATTATCGGTAAAGGTTTTGGTGATGAGTTCGAAGAAATAGGCGGTAACACCGACGGCAGAGACCGAACATGATCAGACCCCTCTGCCTCTCCGGAGCATTCGCCGTTGGTGAAAGGTTCTCGCGACGAAATACCAAAGAATTTGAAAATCCCTGAATCTTCATATGTGACTTTAGATAAACCTTTCTTCCTTTTCTTCTTCTTTCTTGTCAGGTCTGTGCCGTTTTCGTTGATAGGGACAATTATGACGGGATCCAAAGATGACCTGGCGACCAAACTAACGATGGTTTCAGAGTCGGGTTTGAAATCCTTTTCCTCCTCTTTGGTTCTCATAGAGGAAGACGTTGAAGGCGCCGCGACACGACGACGTCCGCATTCGACCTGGAGTTCCAGATAATATTCCATGAGTTCCCTGTGTTTGTATCTCTCACGAAATCGTCTGTGGTGTAAAATCCATGACACAATTAAGAAAATTGTCATGAAAACGCCAACAAACGTTGGCAAAAACCAAGCCATTGATGGTCGATTTGTCTCGTGCGAGTCGAAATTCATGGTCGAGTTTGTGTGGTTATGCATCCCTGTACGTGTGTCACTTTTGATCGCTCGCTTGCTATGGAAATCGATGATAGACTGTCAGATACATGAGAGATGTCAATATGAAAGAGAATACGGAAACATATAACGTTAGCCGCATAGTGCCCAGGTGAGCTGTTGTTCAACAATATCCACTTTTCGCGGATCACGATTTCAATTAAGCAAAACAAACGTCGCGCCAATTACCTGCCGGAATTCGACCATGGTCTAGTGGCTGGCATTATTATAGGGTTATCCTAACCTGCTGAAGGTCTCAAAAGGTAGGCCTAGCATCGATTCCATCGAACGTGAGAATGACATTGTTGATAGGAAATTTACAGTTATATCAAGAATACGATGACAAATCGACAGTTCCACGCACACTGATGTTGCCATAGGTCAAACTTTGATTACTCAAAGAGAGGACACGATGAGAGAAGAACATGCTGAATGCTGTATACGATGTAGAAAGATATGGTACTTCTCGAAACCGTTCCGATTTACTGCTTCCTTTTCCACCCAGAAAGAAACCGATTGCTCGATTCAAGTATGCATACGTAGACAAATATATTTGCAGACACTCACCTTGAGGTACGCACGCTATCTGTTCTGCTTAGAATGCAAAGAATCAATGACATACTGTGTATTATTAGGCGTACATGTAAGTATACCTTGGGATGAACAATGTGGATCTTGTTACATATATTACGAAAATATTTTCCTCTGTAAGGGTAAGTGTTTTCGTCTGTAACGGAGGAAAGGCCGTGTCGCTGCACATGGTATTGGAATGTATACCCGGGTTTGTAATCAAGCAGAGGACAATACTAACAGGGGGTTCTCAATCGTTTTCTGTAGCGTTGAAGATTCCAGTCGTTGTTGTTGTACAGCAGTATGATGAAGCTGAGCAAATTTCTAACTGATCTTAGAGAACCGCTACAAGCGAAGATACTGCTTTAGGAAATTGTATCGTTTCCTACATTCAGCATTCAGCCTCCATTAAACGGAATAGCAATCGTCAGATCCGACATTCAATATTCAGCCGTCGTCCAAAAAAGAATTTTGGCGTCAAAAATCGAAAGAACTATTTCGTATGACAGTCAGCCCCAATCCCAAATACGTATGAAATCATAATAAAACGCAAGATGGTTTCCTACCGGAGAGAAACGATAAACAGTTTTCAATGAAGTCAACAAGACACGATGATGTTCTATACATAAACTCATAAGTACCTTACCATTACCCTGTATCCAAATCACCAATTCCCATATGTATGGACTGAAATTAAAGTGCGTTTAATGTAAGAGAAAATAAGTGAAAACATAGTCCTATTAGTTTGACCCTATATTTGCTGGTTGCTAAGCAACTATTATTTTCGAGTGAAAGAGACCTTTCAATTATTAACCCTATCTGGCCTGGGCTTTTGGGGCCTGTCCTGGCCTGGAAGGGGGGGGGGGGGCGAAATGGATACCCCTAATTATTTTTCCTACCTCTTTGAGCTGTGAGGCTGAAACTTACCACACTATACCCTTGGGTCAAGCTTTACCAGAAAATGTAAAAAATCCAGGGTGTTCGCTGGGATGACGTCACAGTGATGCCATTTTCGAGAACATTGTTTGATCGATTTTTCGGTCAGATTTTCCCATTTTTTTATTTATGCAATTTCTCTGCGCAAACTGCATGATAAATTAGTAAATATTAATGTAATGTCAAATAAAATAGTTTTTTCTCACTTTTCATCGTGGAAAAGCAGAAAATTGAAGAAAAAAATTACGCAAATAGGCTCAAAATGACCCCAATATTATAAACTATAAAGTTACTGAGCTTCAGCTCTCCATTTTTTTGCCCCCCCCCCCCTCACCCGGCCAGGTAGGGTTATGGCGGATATTATTTTGCGGAATACGGCTGAATGTTGAATGTCGAACCTGATGCTTAAACGTTGAATGTAGGCAAGGTCTATCGACACAGACACTTGGGAGATTCCAGCGTGTAACGTGTAAATAGCTAATAGGGTTACAGATATACGCGTAGGGCCCGTCACCAGCCGTATAAATCGATGATATCCAATTGTCTTCTCCGGGTTCCATGAACAAAATACTGATGGAAACCATAAATAATTCACCTGATAAACTATGCTCGGAGTATGACTTAATGGGTTTATAATTAACGAAGTGTCATTTGTCGCGATAAGTGATCAGTAGTAGAGCATGAACTGATATGTTTTCTGACTCAGCGTTCGTGATTAACAGGTAATATAAATCTTCGGCTATTGTGTAGGTGTAAGCGCAAAGGTTAACAATGGTATCTTGTTCAACAGCTCTTATGCCGTGTTCCCGATATGTTTTGTCAATACGATCTAGAAATATTCCTGTGGTTTACTCTTTAAGATCACAGCCATTTGGAACTCACTGGGCTGAGCCAAGTAGTAGATAGGTAGCCTTTACATCGGGAAAAAGGGAATAGTACACTGAAAGAAAAATTCATTAAAATTTAAGGAACATTCCCCGTCTATTACATCAGCGGTATATTCCTTAAAATTCAACAAGGAATATTCCGTAGCATGTTATGGAATTTCCTTAACAGGGTGGGAAATATTCCTTTGTTATGTTAAGGAATATTCTGCTAATGTGATAGTCGGGAAATATTCCTTATTTTTTTTCTGTGTAGTACTCGGGGATCATAAACCCTACCCAGCCTGGGGAGTCCATGATGGCCCCTACCAAACTTTGAGAGAGAGAGAGAGAATTAGGGTTTATTTTCAGATAAGTACATGGGTTCATACGGCCCCTAGCCCCGGGTTAAGCGGAATTAGACACAAGTTACGAAACGTAGCGCCATAGATCTTGCACGCTACGTTCGTATTTTGCTATCAGCATGCGATATGTATCGCCAAATTTGAGAAACTTTTGAGTGGAGGCGCTTGGTGGAATAGCCCTGTTTTATAAGTTTCTGCAACAATGTTTTGTGACGTTGATTAAAATCATCACATTTAACACAGGATCTAGCAAATGCTACTAAGCGAGATATGTATACGCCATATGCAGGTCCCACTGGAATATTACTGTCCAGAAAGGGATAGTTTACGATGTCGAAATTGTAATCATCTCTTTTGTCATAAAGTCGACGAGAGAATGCCCGCTTCATTTTTATAGAGATATAGATCTAAATATGATGTGCCTGTAGGGCTGTCTGTAGTTTCCTTCAAATCCAGTGAAGGTGGATATATATCCTTCACTGCGTCATTTATATAGCGATTATCCACAGCGAGAAGATCGTCTATATAGCGTTTGGTGAATGAGAAGGAACGGATTTGAATGGATCGGTTTTTGAAAGCGCCTGCATATAGTCATATTCATAAGAGAACAGATACAGGTCAGCCAACAGGGGTGCACAATTAGTACCCACTGGAATACCTATATGCTGCTGATATATTGTGCTGCCAAATTTCACATAGATATTTTTAATGAGAAATTCAAGCAACTCTATAAACAAAGAAACATCCCATGAATGATATCTCTTGTATGTAGTAGAGCTAAAGAATGCTTTATGGCTTCTGGCATTAATATATCTACGATCAGTTTTCTTGAACACAGATACTATTAATGAACTTAAACGGTCAATAAGGTCCTGATGAGGGATTGTAGTATAGAGAGTCGAGAAATCCCATGTGGATACATGTCTGTAAGGTATGTGACCTTTAGCATCAAGTTCTTCCGTAAGGCATTTTAGGATCATACTTTTAGAAACTTTAGGAAGACAGTCCGAAGTGTCATTTTAGTCAGCGCAATCATATTTTTGTAAATTTAAAAACAAATATATATATATATAGTTTAGCGTGATCTGGTGAAGCTATAGTCCACACTCATCGAGCTAATTTGAAGTACACAGATTTCGGGATATCTGTGGAGCTCATTGGTAAGAAACTGACTTTGTAATGCGGTGTTATTCAACCTTTGTGATTTCGAAACACCGTTGAGTACTTTATATTTTTTAGTAAGCATGAAGAAATGACGTAAATCTATTATTGCAATGCAATGTATTTTGAAATATATTGGTGCTATGTTTTCTAATTCAGACACAAATGAATACACGTCAAGGAATCGATACTACTTTTTTTATATAAGATATATAATCGAATCGGCTTTCCGCAGAAAATCAGGACTCCGTAATGGTTGTTTGTGCAGACATCATTGTGCGAGCTTTATGCTTCTCATGCAAATACTTATTGTTCATCTGCATGAGAACCACTAACTGCTGTAACTGAGCATCTCAAAAAGATGGATCCAACAGTTGCATTTAATAGAGCAAAATGCCAGTTGTGCAAATATAAAAAAATAAAAAGAAATAAAAAAGAAAAACGCAAAACAACTCACAAAATTAGATAATTGTCCGTTGGACAAGACCGCTGGCTGCTGGAGGTAGATACTTCATGTAGGAGGCTATTGTCTGAGTCTTTGTGCAGCTGAAAAGGCTCAAGTCTAGACATATTGTTGTACCCAGACTTGGCTATTGTATGCTTTGTCTTGTGTTTCTTACATGGAGTATGAACCCTGCTGGAGCGCCGGTTAAAAGAGATGGGGCCCTGTGCTCCAAGTGTTTCTCTTCTTTTCTGTCATCTGTTGTGAATATTAATGTTCAGGACTTGGGGTCGTGCGAAAAAAGGCACTTGATGAAATTTCAATATTTATGAAAGAGTACTGCCCGAAGAAAGCCGTATGCGGTAAACAGGTTAGGACCAACCAAACCTTCTCATGAAAGCGTTTTTTAATGAATATTTCATAATTCCGGTAGTGAAATGAATCCTTTTGACGAAAAAATATCCGTATAATGCCGCTTCATATCCTGTGATAGTTAGAATTCTATAATATGGAAAACATTTATTGGAAATTCACTTTTTAGCTATTGCGTGGATTCTGGTAAAAGTTCAATTTTTATTTCCATTTTCTCACATGGAATGCTTGCACCTACTGACCAAACTGTGCGTTTAAGAATTTCATCATCGACAAAATTGTTTTGTAGAAGTTATTCACAAAATCATTTTTTAATTAGTTTTTTAATTTAACGAAATTTCTAAAAGTATGATCCTGAAAATGAGTTATTTTTTGAAGCATATTTTCATGTTACTGATTAATTATTGGTAGCAATTTTTCAAAGAAAATACACCGGGAAAGTAGCAAAACTTGCGCGTTTGAGGTTTTTTCGAAATGAATTAATTTATGCAAAACCCTGAATGTAAACTCTCCGATGTTTTTTTCAGAGATGCGAATAGATATTAGTGTCGTATTCCAACCATCAATTTATCATTAAAAGTGCAACTGATCGTGGTAATATAAGATATTGATATACCGAACTGTGACGGTTGGTCCTAACCTGGTAATGTGTAATGGTGATAAGTAAATTTGACAATAAGTCATATGACGTCATGTGTTTATCCGATGTCAAATATGGTATTTCTTTTCGGGATTACGGTTTTATCGAAGCTCTCATCACACCTTGGGTGAAGTGACCATACACTAATGAGAGAGATGTGCTAATGTAATAGACCTGCTCACATACGAGATGGAAATAAATGAGTTTTGTGAGCGTTAGAGGGAGGTGACAGCTCAAGGTGGCGAAAGTGATAAATGCTTGTGAAATTGTTTAGAGAATACCAGTTTGTAAGCCAAGATTTTGCCAAAAGGAAACACGTTCTCAAGTGACCATGTACAAAGGACGGACGCCGGAGGTCAGAGCCGCCATCAGAATTCCATTATTCACAGATATCAATCGATATAATGCAACTGTGGTGAGATATAGAGCCAACTAGTCTGCCGAGGCTTATAGTCGAACTGCATTGCGTAATCTGTAAGATATCACTACCACAGGCCTTTTGGCTGAAAAGGGTAGTTTTTGGCTGACCCTGTCTGCTCCAGTCTGAACACATGTCTGAATATTCTTACAACCTTCTGAGCAGTCTAGTTAAGCAAAAAGTCTGTCTGCTCAATCTGACTAGGTCATGCTCCAATTTATATGTCTGAACCAGGCTGCTCATTAATTGGCCAAATGGCCCACATGTGGTCTGGCAGTCAACTGTGAAACATCAGAGCCAGTGACCACATTTAATGAGTATTTAATAGATTCCATAGTATCCTCATGGGCTTCAACATGAATGGTACATCTGCACACATAAAGCGTAAAACTTTGCTGTAAGAATGCTTAGAGATCTACATTTTTACTCCAAAGTTTCTTCAATCAGAAAGTATATTTAAGTCAAAAATGATATTTTGGACATTTCAATTTCAATTTAACATTCTAATATTATAACCTAAAGTATTTTTTGTTTTTGTTTTTGTGTGTGTATTCTTGAATCTGTTTTCAAAAATATATACATGATTTCATAAAAGCACTTATAAGTGTTATTACACATGTATGTCTATGCTGTTGGGTGTGTGAAAACCTGTTAGTATATATGCATCTGGAATGCCAGGTTAAATTCTTAGTTGTGTCACCAGTGACAAGATTTTTGGATGAACAAATTAAAACATGTCAGAAAAATTGGCTATCTGAGCTTGTGGTGTAATTTGTCTGATCAACACATTTACAGACATAATTTGTGTGAAGAGTTGGTTTCAGACCATTCCAGTTACAAATGTAGCTTCATGATTCATAAAGACTGCCCATCTCATTCTGGACCTGACTGGACAAATCACCCACATGTGGTCTGGCAGTGAAATATAAACTTCAATGGGGCTTCCATGACTGGACCTCACCACAGCTCACTAGATTT
>JAVTVY010027915.1:0-10897 GCA_036873755.1 Hanleya hanleyi | reverse complement strand
ATCTCCTAAGTGAACAGTTGGCGTTCAAAATGCGGGTTGGGGTAGGGGGCGGGGATGACAGCGATATGGTCGAACTGATCATATTGGCATAACAGATTGAACACTGAAATATCAACGATGGCTTATACTCACCCGAAAACAAAAACAACCTTGAATCGTTTGCGCCATCATTAATTTCACCTCCAAATAGCAGATTAAAGAAAAGCTATGCGAATCAGCACTCAATCGAGTTACGAAGTTTCGTTGTGAACGCTTTGTTTGCAAGATTATTCATGACATGGTATGCCCCAATTTGGCCTCCCTTGGAGGTTGATGTCGACAGTGGGGTGGGTAGTCTTTGGTGTGAAACTCGAATGAATAAAGGATATGTGATGTTTACATGGGAAAAACCCCTTTGTCTGCATGTGACGGCACTAATTAAAAGCTGATTGCTGTTTTCAATCAATAACCTGCAAGTTCATATTTTTCTTGAAGAATATATACAGAAGTATCAGCCTGGAAAAAACGTGTGATGATCAGCTGACTGTAAAAATGAATTTATGGTTCATCAAAATGTTCTCCCTGGCCTTATTTGGTGTTTTTGAGGCATTTATAGAGAACATTTTCTCTTGTCACAAAAATATGACACGTTAATCAAACTTTGTACTTTCAAATGATCAAACTTCTTAATATCTTGTGCGACAATATGATTTTGGTTTGAGGCCTACATATTTTTCATAAAAATGAAATTTATAGTTCATCAAAATGTGCTCTTATTTATACGGAGGATTTTCTCTTGTAACAAAAATATGACCACATTTTGGTGAACTATAAATTTCATTTTTATCTCGCCTTACGAAGTAAAGGGGAGATATTGTGAGAGGGGGAAAGAGGATGTCGTCGTCGGTGTCGGTGTCGGTGTCCCCTGCCTGGAAATGAATGGGTTTTTGGTTTAGCAAGTTAAAAAAAAATCTAGAAAAATTAGGAAAAAAATATAAAAAATATGGGGGGTGGGTATGCCACCTGGGGGTACTACCCCTGGGGTACTCTAATGTTAAAATCCCTATGAATGAGTTTTGCGTTTAGCTGAAGTGCACATGTACATATGTACTCGGAAAGTTTCTTGCAGTTGTCAGCTGTCATTGGATGATTATGAAACTTGGTATACATGTTTCTTATGATAAGAGGATGTACCTGTGCTATTTTTGAGAAGAAATATTAATTTTTCTCAAAATTATGGCAAATGAAGAGTTTTCTGTTTAGGTAAACTTTGCTGCAGTTGTCAGCTGTCATTGGATGATTATGAAACTTGGTACACATGTTTCTTATGATTAGAGGATGTACCTGTGCTATTTTTGACAAGAAATATTAATTTTTCTCCAAATTATGGTAAATGAAGAGTTTTCTGTTTAGGTAAATTGTACATATATATGTCCATGGTAAGTTTGCTCCAGTTGTCAGCTGTCATTGGATGATTATGAAACTTGGTACACATGTTTCTTATGATAAGAGGATGTACCTGTGCTATTTTTGAGAAGAAATATTAATTTTTCTCAAAATTATGGCAAATGAAGAGTTTTCTGTTTAGGTAAACTGTACATACAGGCCTCTACATGTATACACATACATCTACATGGTAATTTTGCTCCAGTTGTCAGCTGTCATTGGATGATTATGAAACTTGGTACACATGTTTCTTATGATTAGAGGATGTACCTCTGCTATTTTTGACAAGAAATATTGATTTTTCTCCAAATTATGGCAAATGAAGAGTTTTCTGTTTAGGTAAATTGTACATGTAGGCCTCTACATGTATACATATACATGTACATGATAAGTTTGCTGCAGTTGTCAGCTCTCATTGGATGATTACGAAACTTGGTACAAATGTTTCTTATGATTGGAGGATTTATTTGTGCTATTTTTGAGATGAAATATTAATTTTTTTCCAAATTATGGCAACTGATTGAGTTTTGCGTTTAGCCGAAGTGCACATGTACATCTGTACACCACAGTTTGCTGCAGTTGTCAGCTGTCATTGAATGATTATGAAACTTGGTACACATGTTTCTTATGATTAAAAGATGTACCTGTGATACCATCCATACCATCACTACCATCACTACCATTCCTACCATCACTACCATCCATACTATCACTACCATCCATACCATTCCTACCATCACTACCATCCATACCATCACTACCATCCATACCATTCCTACCATCACTACCATCCATATCATCACTACCATCCATACCATCACTACCATCCATACCATAACTACCATTCCTACCATCACTACCATCCATACCATCACTACCATCCATACCATCGCTACCATCCATACCATCGCTACCATTCCTACCATCACTACCATCCATACCATCCATACCATTCCTACCATCCATACCATCACTACCATCCATACCATCACTACTATCCATACCATCCATACCATCACTACCATCCATACCATCACTACCATTCATACCATTCCTACCATCCATACCATCGCTACCATCCATACCATCACTACTATCCATACCATCCATACCATCACTATCATCATCCATACCATCACTACCATTCATACCATTCCTACCATCCATACCATCACTACCATCCATACCATTCCTACCATCACTACCATCCATACCATCACTACCATCCATAACATTCTTACGATCATTACCATCCATACCATCACTACCATCACTACCATCCATACCATCACTACCATCCATACCATAACTACCATTCCTACCATCACTACCATCCATACCATCCATACCATCACTACCATTCCTACCATCACTACCATCCATACCATCACTACCATCAATACCATCCATACCATCACTACCATCCATACCATCACTACCATCCATACCATCACTACCATCACTACCATCCATACCATCGCTACCATTCCTACCATCACTACCATCCATACCATCACTGCCATCCATACCATCACTACCATCCATACCATTCCTACCATCCATACCATCACTACCATCCATACCATCACTACTATCCATACCATCCGTACCATCACTACCATCCATACCATCACTACCATTCATACCATTCCTACCATCCATACCATCACTACCATCCATACCATCACTACTATCCATACCATCACTACCATTCATACCATTCCTACCATCCATACCATCACTACCATCCATACCATTCCTACCATCACTACCATCCATACCATCACTACCATCCATACCATAACTACCATTCCTACCATCACCACCATCCATACCATCACTACCATCCATACCATCACTACCATCCATACCATCACTACCATCCATACCATCACTACCATCACTACTATCCATACCATCACTACCATCCATACCATAACTACCATTCCTACCATCACTGCCATCCATACCATCACTACCATCCATACCATCACTACCATCCATACCATCACTATCATCCATACCATCACTACCATCCATACCATCTATGCCATCCTACCATCCATACCATCACTACCATCCATACCATCACTACCATCCATACCATAACTACCATTCCTACCATCACTACCATCCATACCATCACTACCATCCATACCTTCACTACCATCCATACCTTCACTACCATCCATACCATCACATCCATACCATCCATACCATCACTACCATTCCTACCATCCATACCATCACTACCATCCATACCATTCCTACCTTCACTACCATCCATACCATCACTACCATCCATACCATCACTACCATTCCTATCATCCATACCATTCCTATCATCCATACCATTCCTACCATCACTACCATCCATACCATCACTACCATCCATACCATCACTACCATCCATGCCATCACTACCATCCATACCATCACTACCATCCATACCATCACTACCATTCCTACCATCACTACCATCCATTCCATCACTACCATCCATACCATCCATACCATCACTACCATCCATACCATCACTACCATCTATACCATCACTACCATCCATACCATCACTACCATCCATACCATCACTACCATCCATGCCATCACTACCATCCATACCATCACTACCATCTATACCATCACTACCATCACTATCATCACTACCATCCATGCCATCACTACCATCCATACCATCACTGCCATCTATACCATCACTACCATCCATACCATCACTACCATTTCTACCATCCTACTATCCATACATCACTACCACTACCATCCATACCATAACTACCATTCCTACCATCACTACCATCCATACCATCACTACCATCCATACATCATACCATCAATACCATCCATACCATCACTACCATCCATACCATCACTACCATCCATACCATGATGGTGATGGTAGTAATCCGACTTGGGACTGGACTATCCAGCAGTAATCCCACAGAGGACTATCCATCAGTAATAACATGGGACTGGTCCACCCAGCAGTAATCTCACACTGGAATGCCCTATGTACCAGTAATCCGACTGCACTGACCTATCCATCCTACATGGGATTAACTTTTGCCAGTAATCCCACATGGGACTGATGTTATTGTCTGTACCAGATAATCTATTCCAGACATTATTGTCTGTACCGCATCACTTATTCCAGACCTTATTGTTTGCTCTACATGTATGCTTTCAATACTGCTGCACCTTTGGCGGATGACCCCGCAAGGCGAGATGTTGGGGTTCTCAGAACGCTTGTCATTCAACTGACTATCATAATCTTTTCCAGGTTGATCAACACTTTGATCGGAAGCGCTGGCAGACGACACCATTTTTGTGGGTTTTTTTTACTCCCAGGCCTACAGGTCGTGGTGTTTGTACGCAGATCGGTGTATTCGTGTGTATGGGGTGGCTCTGCACAGATTTCTCCTAACAAAACCAATGAATGCATAATATAAATAGACCTAACCATGATTAGAAGGCAGATCAACTTGTTCGACTGCACCAAATGTTTTAAGATTTCGCGTTATCTTGGTTGTGACTAGAAGGGATGTTTCGGGAAGTTGGTCGGAGCTGACACTAGATCGGAACTGGCGACGTGACTGTATTTAAATATTTGCACAACTCATTCATTTCCATAATAAAGAAAACCTGGATCGTTAATCCGACTGAAGCGACAAATTTCTCGTTCGCTAGAAATTAATTGGAGATTATTGCTTTGGTCGACGAAAAGCCTTATTTTAATATATTTGGGGAACAACGTTAGATTGAATGTCAAAATGCTCTGAATGCTCACATTGTGTAAATTCCTGCATCGCAATGGCTCGTCTTCAAAACAGTGGACACGTTTTTTACCATACCACATTGATATACACAGTTAACAGTAATGTCCTGTCCACATCTAGATCTAATTCAATATAGTTTTACCATTCCTCTGACGAAACGTCAGATGAACATAGCATGTCAAGAATGGTTCGAGAGAATCTAGAGTACTATCATGTTTCGGGTTTTCTTTCCAAAAAAGAAGATAAGATAGACTGTATTTCATATTTAGAATAAACCTATATGTTCCTATTGTACAGGTAACTTCGCATCTTCGCATCTTCGCGCTTCGCATCTTCGCATCGCAACTTCGCATCTTTGCGCTTCGCTTCTTCGCATCTTCGCATCTTCGCGTCGTATCTTCGCATCTTCGCATCGTAACTTCGCATCTTCGCGCTTCGCATCTTCGCATCGTAACTTCGCATCTTCGCATCTTCGCGCTTCGCATCTTCGCATCGTATCTTCACATCTTCGCATCGTAACTTCGCATCTTCGCGCCTCGCATCTTCGCATCTTCACATCTTCGCATCGTAACTTCGCATCTTCGCATCGTAACTTCGCGTCTTCGCATCGTATCTTCGCATCGTAACTTCGCATCTTCGCCTTTTTCCATCATCGCATCTTCGCATCGTAACTTCGCGCATCGCATCGTAACTTCGCATCTTCGCATCTTCGCCTTTTTCCATCATCGCATCTTCGCATCGTAACTTCGCGTCGTAACTTCGCGCTTCGCATCGTATCTTCGCATCGTACCTTCGCGCATCGCATCGTAACTTCGCATCTTCGCCTTTTGGATTTCATGTTCTAATGCCAAACACGCGATGGCCCTTCTCGGCCATCATACGCACGCGTGTTGGTGTGTGTGTGAGTGTTGAATAGCTTATTACAAAGTCATGCTGTACAGCTCTTGCGTTTATCTTCCTGTCAAGGTTGTTTGTCGGATGGACACTTGGTTGTAAAGACTTGGTTTCGCGGTATTATAGGACTGTTCGAGTATATTGTTGGTCGAAGGAAACCCTGAAAGTACCCAGCCGAATTGTCGGTATTTTCGGGATCCAAAGGTTTTTCATAAATCCCAATCAACCCATCAAATTGCAAGAAAGCTGGGCGTCACGCCCAGTGGTTGGCCAAAACTGTTGTTGTTTTGTGAACGAATTTTTACAATCTCCCTGCCCGTACTCTGCTCACCATACAATTATATACAAATATCAGAGAAAGTACAGATAAATAGCTGTAAACTATGTATCCACCAATGACGTCTAAAATTTATCATTTGTAATAATCAACTGGTGAAACGTTAACATTTATCGCACCACTACACTATTAATATCCGGTTCATACTCCATGTAAGAATCACGAGACAATGGATACAACAACCAAGCCTGGGGACAGCAATGTGTGTACACTTGGGCCTTTTCAGCTGCACAAAGACTTAGACATTAGCTACCTACATGAAGTATGTGCCGAATATCCTAGTCGAGCTGTGCCTGTACTAGTATGCATTGAATTGCCCAATGAAGCAAGTTCAAGTTTAGAGCCGAGTTAGTTCTCGATATATCTGATAGACTGGTTGCACCAACCTCCAAACGGGGCTCTTTCCCCTTCTGCCGGGATATAACCCTGTTTTGAGATTGTGGTTGTTCTGTCAGAACATATACCGTACACCTCCCGGTACACTTATATTTTGGTTTTACCTCTATATATTTGTGTCTGACAATATTGTCACAATTGACGACTTTATATTTTGGTTTTACCTCTATATATTTGTCGTTGACAATATTGTCACAAACGGCGCCTCATATGCACCACTTGTGGCTAAATAGTTTAAGTTTTTAAATAAAGATTAATCTATGACTCTTCTTTTTATGCTCTATAGTTGAGGTACGAATTCCTTGGATATTGAAAGTGAAAGTTGAGGACGTGTCTGGTACACCGGTTGACCCCGACGGCGACCACACAAAGGTGGGTGGTTTGACCATCCATTATATTGTACGAACACCAAAAGTACAGAACACCACTGATCTGACCCATACACATGTTTCATTTGAAGGACCCCCGGAAGTATGCACGGATCTCGCCAAAGCCATAGAAGAATTAATAGCCAAAAAAGGTAGGCCTACCGGTAATAACCTGCTTCTTATCAATATGGCCGCCATTATGGTTGTTTCTTGTACAACTCGATTGAACAGTACAGTTAGTTGATTGGCGTGTTATATATTACAAATCGCATGTATGCTGTACAAGAAGGGAAGGTCTGGAACTAACGGCGGAAGAATTGAGTAAGTGCCCGATGTGTTTAATCTAGTAATGGGGTAGTTCCACACTTTTCCCTCTTATATATAGAGGATATAGGGATTTTCATAAGGCCGATAGTTAGCTCCGAGAGAGAAACTGTAAGTTACTTTGGGAAGAAAATATTGCCCTTAAGCTCTTATACATACTGTCGTTCTAGGGTGTGAACAGTTCCAAACATTTGCTGAAAAATTGCGTGAAAGCGGATTGATCTGTGTGAGTGAAAAGCTGTTGATAGAACCTCAACAGACGAGCTCTACACATGTGCATTCTCATCGAGTCTATGTCCATGGGCAATCTCAGTAAACTCAGATATAATATCACGAAATATTATATCTGAATTCAGCCATAAATCCCGTGCGAGTTGAAACTACTATTGTTAGCCAATCAGATGGATAACTGGTTGTAACTATTTCAAAACCACGCCCACAGTAATTACACACGGTAGCTCGTGGTCTAATATATACACATTATCTCGAAACAGTTTCCAAATATGGCATCATTTCCCAGCAGGGTCGGTAAACATCAAAGAGTTTACTCCCGCCGAAAAGTCTGGCTTTGTTAGGGGTAGAAAATATCAAAAGATTGCGCCGCGCGAAGATGTTAATCTCCTTGAAGTAAACGTCAATCATTGTCAGAGCGAAAAGGTCGTGATTGACTGATTATGGGATCTCGTAGAATATCGGCGAACATTTTGCACGAAGTTTTCATAGCGTTACGTCTAGATGGTATTCCCCTGATTTACCATATAGGTTTACCTAGATTGTGTCCATAGGGTAGTTTAATGGATGTCTACAACTTTGAGTTGATGACTTAGATTTTACAGAGATACTTGCCAAGGAACCGACATTTTTAAATTACCGATCGCTCTTTTGCATACAATTAATGATGTAAGACTTTTCTTGTTTCATTATTGATCAGTCCCTGGTCGCCCTCGGAGTCTACTAGTCATCGTCAATCCGACAAGCGGAAACAACAAAGGGGAGAAGATATACAAGAAAAAGGTGGCCCCAATCTTCGAACTGTGTGGGATAAAGACGGACGTCATAGGTGTGTTTATTATATCCCCTAACACGATTATAACAGTGATCTTGGTGATGGAAATGCTCGAGCAGTTGGCTGTCTCCGTAGAACCATGTATGTGCATGTCTACAAGTGATATTAACAACAAGAGGCAAACCGAAACTATAAAAAGCGGAACACGGACTTTACCCCTACAATAGGGGTCTGTATTATACAATACAAGGGAAAATGCCTGTATGGGGTATGGGGATGGTCAATTTTTTTTGTGGGTGTTACTATGGGTTGTGAGGTCTCGTTTGTCTCGTCTCGCCGAGAAAAATACAATGGGAGGGGGTCCCGGAGCGAATCGGTGAAATTTTTTTGGGGAAAGTCACCGAGGTCTGTATATAGGCCCATAGGCTGGCCATGGGGGGTATAGGTCCAACCTGGGAAATTCACACACGTTCATTGTGATATGGGTTGCTTGGATTTGTTTTTCACGTCTCGTCATTTAGAACACGATGGGAAGGGTCTCGGAGCGCAACGGTGAAATTTTTGGAAAAGTACCATATAGCCCATATAGTCCCATACTGGCTAATTCACACACGTTCATTGTGATATGGGTTGTTTGGTCTTGTTTTTCACGTCTCGTTATTTAGAACACGATGGAAAGGGGTTCGAAGCGAAACGGTGAAATTTTTGGAAAAATTTCACGAGGCCTGGGTAGGCCCATAGGCCTACACTGCATGGCTATGGAGGTATAGGTCCACACGGGGTGAACGTTTTGGGGTGTAGGTGAGCCCCTAATGGTCCTATGGTGTCGTATGAGGTCTTATTTTGAAGCTCTCGTGGAGTTTGTAATGTATCGACTCATGGTTCGTCCGTGTGCAAGAGTCTGCACATGCGTAGTCTGGCCGTAGTATAGAAAGCAGGCATGTTGTGGATGCGTGGGGGGGGTGTGATTTAACCCACCACTAGGGGTCCATGGTTGTGGTTTGGTGGGTTGTGACGTCACTTCCGGGTTTCACTAAAACTACCTTCGAACACAGAAGAGTTCCAATTTTTCCCGGCCCGGCCCGGCTCTTCTGGCCCGGCTCTTCTGGCCGCAGCGCACGCGCGCGGGGGTGATCTGATGCCGCAGCACGCGCGGGTTATCCGGAAGTGCGTGGGTGAATCCGCAGCGCGCGCGCGCATGAAGACCCTCATACATACCCTAATGCAGGCGCAAACGTGATGTGCCCGGATGATAGACACGGACGTCGCAGAGAAAAACACATACAACACGTCACATACAGTCGCCCCCCCCCTCAATACCCTCATATATACACGGACTTTATCGAAAAGACACGGACGTCGCCGAAAAGACACGGACTTTACCGAAAAGACACGGACTTTACCGAAAAGACACGGACTTTACCGAAAAGACACGGACGTACCCGAAAAGACACGAAGGTGACGACATTGTGGAAAAACCCCACAGACAGGTTATTACATGCATTCCTATGATGTTCACAGGTTACGCCCGATTCACGCATAATAAAAGGATTGATCTGTAATCTGTGTTGTTGTTGCTCTCTTTTTTGGACTAACCCATCAGAATAATACGTATCACGGTCTACACCCGACGTCTAGGCGCACATGTGTGACATGGTCTATAAAACACGTCTGTCTGGATCCTACACCTCCATATCTGCGGTTGCAGAGCCATGACGGACACCCATCCCTATGCGATTCGCATTTTACAGCATGCGACCGTGGTTAATTCACTCACGGGTTACCGAGCAGTGGTCCGGTCCATGTTTGCAGATGGCGACGACAACGAGGGGCGACGCCAGATCCTGAACGAGTTCACGGAAGAGGTCCTCCACAGAGTGCACTCGATGGAGAGGTGTGCCATCACTCACCACTACTGGACCATGACAGCCATCCTTGATGCTCGGGCTATGGACCACGAGCGCTCACCGCGGAACCAGCGACGGCTGGTTGGCCTAGTCATGGTCTGTGCCCTATTGACCCTGGCGCTGTGGCATTGACAGTGGGACCTGACTATAAATACGAGGGTCAGACACAGTGTGCGTCATTCAACGATCGTCATTGGGTCAACCATGTCACCAGTTCTACGAGCCCTCCTTCCCCTTACACCCCGGGTGGGGTTACACGTCTATGAAGATAAAGTCACCCTCGTGGAAGATCGTGGAGATGTTTGCTGGTCGCGCGCTGAGACCGTATCGAATACGGTTACGCCACACCGTGACGGCTGGACCAAATTTAAACGGGTGTTGAGCGGCGAGCTCGATGGACACCTCATCCACATAGACAATGCCATCTACGTATACCGTGGACCCTT
>JAVTVY010027914.1:0-10980 GCA_036873755.1 Hanleya hanleyi | reverse complement strand
TTTGGTAAAGAGTTGGGTGACCCGCGCATCCGTCTCCGCCATGAGATCATCCAGAACCACCAAGGTGCCGGGTTCCAAATCGGCCAGGTTGGGTAGGCCTTCCACGAACGTGATGTGGGGCATTGCTGCATACGCTTCCTGCCATTCTCCATAACACCACACGACTCGGGCAATAGGTGGGGTGATCATGCTGTCGGCGTGTTGAAGGAGCTTCCTGACGAAGTGCGTTTTGCCGGAACCCGTTGGTCCTGCGATGACGCAAGTGAAGGGATGCTGCCACCGAGGGTCCATGGTTCGAAGTGTATCCGTTGTCGTGGTAACCCGCTCTTGTAAATTTCGTTCGAGTGAACTGGAGTGGTGGTGGGTACAACGTCGGTCGTCGTTGTCTGTTCACTGCGACGGATGATGATGGGGGTGGGTACAACGTGGGTCGTCGTTGTCGGTTCACTGTGAGGGATGAAATCCGGTGGGTCTTCAGACGTAGTGGGTGTACTTGGTGTAGGTGTAGAGCTTGGTCTGGAGCTCGACGTGGCTTGTACACGGGGTGTGGTGGTGACTAGGCTCGATACGGAGTTGACTGGTGCTCTCCGTAGACCGGTTTCACTAGTGGCTGGTGTTCTCAATTGGTTAAGTAACGTGCTGACATAGGCTACGTCGTAAAACACACCTCCGTACAACACACTCAGCAGGGTTAGCAATAGCACCCCAAAGCCCACTTGTGCTTTGCGCGTTATGGGAGACGCTGTGTTCATAGGCAGCTGCTGTTTGTCCATAGCACTGTGGTCGGACGTGGAATGAAGGAGGACAGCAGTGGTGTCTGGCTTTATAGTCGTTTCACCTGGTTGGCAGCGACCCAGGAATTGAAGGAACTGGGCCAGCCTTGCCATTTGACGAAATGAAACAGTTTGCCACATCGACGTTCCGTTTTCAAAATCTGCTCCACCGTGTAGTAGTCTTGCTGTGTTTTTACGACAGGCTGTATTTCCGTCTCGTAAAACGTCCCTAGCAACGTTTCCCCTTGAAGATCTTCCAGTTCATAGACTCGCTGCTGTCGGGGTAGGCGCCGTTTCATCAGGAAGTGCTCATCGCTCCAGTTGGGCAAGTAACTTTCTCGAACTTGCCCTTGACTTTACTGATCCGTACAGGGTCCCCGACCTTGTACACCGCCTTCGTCGTTCGCTGCGATGGCCTGGGGTACAAGACACGCCGGACTTGGGCTTCATTGCGTTGGGTTACGGTAATGGGGGCTCTCTCTATACTCCGATGATAGGCTCGATTGTAACCCCTCACCAGTTTCGGGAGAACATCGATGTACCGCCTTGTATTCTTATAGGTGAAATATTTATACATACGGCCTTTGAATGTCCTGTTGAACCTTTCCATCACGGAAGCCTTGGTCTCGTTGTACGTATGGAAGAAAAACACCTTCTGTTTCTTGAGAAAGGCTTGGAACGGTCTGTTGAGGAATTCCGTGCCTTCGTCGGTTTGCAAATACAAAGGTTATCGCCCGGTCTTGAAGATGTCTTTGAACGCCGCTATGAGATTTGCTCCCGTTTTCGTCCGGATGGGTACCACCCACGTATACTTGGATAGAATATCGATGCACGTCAAGATATACCGATTCCCATCGTTGTGTTTGACAAAGGCGCTCATATCGACCAAATCCGCTTGCCGCTGGGCATCTTTTCCTCCCACGATGACCCGGTTCCGTAGAAAATGGCGACGGACAGCCCGATGTAATGTATAGGTGTCTTGTCTTCTTAACCAATCTCGGACTTGGGCACGTTGTATCCCCTGGGGTTTGGCCGCTCGATAGAAAGCCGACAATGCACTATAGGCCGCCGGACTGTCGGGACTGTAGTATAAGTTATCCAACACCTTCTCCCAGCGCTTCATGGTGACAAAATGATGATGCACCCTGGCTCTATCGTTTTTTTATAACGGGTATATCTTGGGTCGGAGTTTCTTTCTGATTTTCTTCATTGGCTTTCACAGTGTCCATGGTAAATGACCAGTCCAACTCGTCTGATGACCGCTTGACAAGCACTAGATCCACATCTACCACGGCATCTTCCAATGCAGACCATAGATCAGGGTGAAGGGTAAAATGCACTGTGCCTCCACCGAGCCAATTGCCTCCACCGAGCACTGCGCCGAGCCAATTGAGCAAAGAAAGGTCCGCGTCGGATGTACACATCGTGACACAAGTGGATGAGACCGCCGTCCAGTTCACCAGACAACACCCGTTTGAATTTGGTCCAGCCCTCTCGGGACAGACGAATGTGAGCCGGGCACACGGTTGTGTAGGGTCCGCATCACAGATGTCTCCCACCTCCTCCATGATATCGACCTTATCCGCATACACGTGCAGGAAAACTTCGGGGGTCAAGCTGAGATACGCCAGTATTATATGCTCCGCCATGGTCAGTACGTGAATGGTACCAGATTTGACTGTCTCTCGTATTTATAGGGAGAACCCCGTGAGATCAAAGGATCAGGTGGTCATGTCACTGGGCTGACTGAGTCTAGCCGGGTAATCAATGGCATCGTCGTCGGGTTCATGGCTAGACAGTTGTTCATTGGGTTCTGCCGCCGATTCTCTCAGGGCACGAGCCCACTCCAACTCGTCTGATGACCGCTCGTCCGGTGTAAACAGCTGGTCCACGATAGGCACCACTTTCTCGAAGGCTGTCCACAGATCGGGGTCTAGGGTGAAGCTTCGCGTAGGGTCTTGGTAGCGGCCCAGACGTGGGAAGAAGGGTCCACGGCATACGTAGATGGCAGTGTCTATGTGGATGACGTGTCCATCGAGCTGGCCGCTCAACACCCGTTTAAATTTGGTCCAGCCGTCACGGTGTAGCGTAACCGTATTCGATACGGTCTCAGCGGGCCACCAGCAAACATCTCCACGGTCTTCCACGAGGGTGACTTTATCTTCATAGACGTGTAACCCCACCCGGGGTGTAAGGGGAAGGATGGCTCGTAGGATGGGTGACATGCTTGACCCAGTGACGATCGGTGAATGACACACACTCTGTCTGACCCTCGTATTTATAGTCCCACTGTCAATACCACAGCGCCAGAGTCAATAGGGCACAGACTATTGTGAGGCCAACCAGCCGGCGCTGGTTCCGGCGTGAGCGCTCGTGGTCCATAGCCCGAGCATCAAGGATGGCTGTCATAGTCCAGTAGTGGTGAGTGATGGCACACCTCTCCATCGAGTGCACTCTGTCGAGGACCGCTTCTGTGAACTCGTTCAGGATCTGGCGTCGCCCCTCGTTGTCGTCGCCATCTGCAAACATGGACCGGACCACTGCTCGGTAACCCGTGAGTGAATTCACCACGGGGGCATGCTGTAAAATGCGAGTCGCATAGGGCTGGATCTCCGTCATGGCTCTGCAACCGTAGAAATGAAGGTGTGGGATCCAGAGAGACGTGTTTTATAGACCAGGTCACACACGCGCGCCTAGACGTCGGGTGTAGTCCGTGATACGTACTATTCTGATGGGTTAGTGCAAAAAAGAGAGCAACAACAACAACAACACAGATAACAGATCAATCCTTTTATTATGCGTGAACATCATAGAAATGCATGTACTGACCTGTCTGTGGGGTTTTCCACAATGGCGGTCACCTTCCGCCATTAGCCGCCATTAGCCGCAATTTTCCCACAATGGCGGCCACCTTCCGCCATTAGCCGCCCTTATCCGCCATTTTCCAACAATGGCGGTCAGACAAGTCTGGACATGTCCAAAGGTCACGCTCCATTCACCCAAACCGGAAGTGACGTCATTTTTACATCCGGGCACTTCGCGTCTGCGCCTGCATTGAGGTATGTATGAGGGTCTTCATGCGCACGCGCGCAATGCGGCTCAGTCGTACACCAGTACACCAGTCTTGATCCTCGACTTGGGGTAGAGTGTGCTAAAAATAGATTACCAGCTAGCGTGCTATAACAGGGAAGCGGCCTTGCCGTTTCATCAGAAACTCTGTCACCCACCAAGATGTTCACTTGCACAACTTGCCAGAAGCAGTTTACTCGTCTAGATAATTTACGACGCCACGAGGCCTCCACTCACAACGATGCACGGTATACTAGTATAACCTGCGCACGGTCGTTTAATCGGGAAGATCAGTTAATGCGCCACGAATGTTCAATTCATGGGCCACCCAAGCGTCCATGCGAGGATTGTGGCCAACTCTTCAAACGACGCAGTCAGTTGCTGCGACACCAACGGTTGATTCATGCCCCTCTACAGAGTCATACGCCTGACAACATCGAACATTTTCTGGGCGATTCCACCAAGATGTTCACTTGCACAACTTGTCAGAGGCAGTTTACTCGTCTAGATAATTTACGACGCCACGAGGCCTCCACCCACAACGATGCACGGTATACTTGTATAACCTGCGCAGGGTCATTTAATCGAGAGGATCAGTTACTGCGCCACGAACGTTCAATTCATGGGCGACGCAAGCGTCCATGCGAGGATTGTGGTCAACTCTTCAAACGACGCAGTCAGTTAAGACGGCATCAGCGTTTGATTCATGGTCCGTCTCTACGGTTTGAGCGACAACTTCCTACTGAAGAGGAGCCGCGGAAGGTCAGATCCAGTGAAGATAAGCCCGGGGAGACGAACGCCAATGGTGATGCGATGAAGGAGAGCCCGCCTATACCTACAGTTCAGAAGAGCCTGGATATCCAGCCGGACCCCAGCGTTACGGTTTCGATTACAAGCGTCTAGTCCGTCATTCATAATCCAGCCGTCGTCCATTAGAGAATATCCGTGTCCATAATCCAAAGACCTATTTCATATTCCATATAACAGTATTAGCACCAAATTCAAAAAGACAATCATAGTATACATAAACATAAGCTGGTTTCCTGCAAGAGAGAAGCGGTCAACAGTTTTCAATGATGCCGGCAAGACATCATGATGTTCCAAAAATATCAAATCCGTATCGCTGATCAGTATTCTTAATCCATAATATACGCCTGACAACATCGAACATTTTCTGGGCGATCTCTTACAGGACAACCATCCAGTGAGTGACATCGATCGGCGCCATTGGTCCATGACACGGCACTGTTTCCACCCTCATGGCCCTATTCAAGATATTTACAATTTTCCACTGACCAACCGCACCCGTCTACGCAGCTACGTGGAAGCCATCTTCAAAGATCAAACTACGGCCCGCTTTCGGGTACATCTTACGTCACAAAAAGACGGGCCAGTTACGGTATTATTATCCCGGCAATAATATCTATGCGTCTGACCAGCCGTTCACCATCATTAACCGGTGGTCACTAGAGACGATGCTGGAGATACTGGACACCGTGGATGCCTTGAGATGGGCACATCGTCAACGCCCCAACATACAATGGGTGGTAGAGAGGGTAACCAATATCACGTTTTTCCTGACCAAGCTGACCGACCACCGCCATCGGTTGAATGCGTCACCTGCGCACTGATGAATACTATAACATGCCGCACATACTCTCTATGTCTACATTCTGATCGTTGACTTGAGCTCAGTAAACACTTGTACCTAATGTGACGGTGCGTTAAATAATAAAACATGGTGTTTGATATTTCAATTTGTTTTGCTGTGAACATACTAAACATACCCAGGGCGGCTCCCCCAGCCTGGGTATGATGTAACATTGGGGATAATAAAAAATATAAACATTGCTGAACTTGTTGTTATTCACGACAACCGCTATCCGATTGTATAATACAGAATAATTAATGCATCAATGCCCAATGTGGAGATTCAGTCAAACTGAAATCAGTGGTGTAGGATGGGGCCAAAATGTAACCCATCAAGGTTAGAATGCAAGAGCACTATAGTAAAATAGAGAGCCAATGAAATCAGCCCACAGACCAAGTACGTGCTTTGGTCTAGGTTTGGAGCGGGCATTTCATTGAGGTGCGTGTATACGGTGAGTGAAGACTCGTCCAACGCGTATAGATTAAGTTGATTACTATAAGTTCTATATATTCTCCGAACCTTGCCGAAAGGGAAACCTTTTGACCTGGATGTGACCTTTTGACCCGCGCGCGCGCGCGCACTGCCGGTGATGACGCGCGCGCGCGCGCTGCGGCCGGAGAACCCGCGCGCGCGCACGCTGGGGGCCGGGGCGGGAAACACCCCGTAGGTTGAACATACGGACGTCTAAGTAAACATTGGAACTCTTCTATGTTTGGAGGTAGTTTTAGTGAAAACCCGGAAGTGACGTCACAAACCCACGTGACCTGCGCAGCAGAATGGAAACGACACCCTAGTGTAACTCCCTCACCTAGGCTTCACATGGATACCTCACTCGATCCCATCGACCCACTAGTGGCTCACCTAGCTCCAAAACGTCTATTTCCATACCCTTTGGCCACCGCGCATGCGCAGAGTGACGATATGTCAACCCCACACCCAGCCCATCAGATGCCCCTTCACATAGGCTTCACATTGATACCTCACTCGACCCCATTGCGCCACTAGTGGCTCCCCTAGCTCCAAAACGTCTAGCGGGACCCATACAGGGTCCAGTTTTCGACTCTTGGTGACCACATTCCGACGAAATGGCCAGTTTTCGACACCGGATGTGCTGCCATCTTGGACATACGTGCCGCCATCTTGGATATGTCCCATAATGCACCGGGTCAAAATACTCGCCTCTGATTGGACGAGAGCTCTGCGACGGATTTGAAATACTCGCTTCTGATTGGACGAGAGCTCCGCATTGCGTCTGCGCATGCGCAGAATGATATTCCTACCGCACACCCAACCCATAAGATGCCCCTTCACCTAGGCTTCACATGGATACCTCATACAACTCCATCGGCCCATTAGGGGCTCCCCTAGATCCCAAAACGTATATTTTCATACCCTTGGGCCACCGCGCATGCGCA
The DNA here is from genome assembly GCA_036873755.1 of Hanleya hanleyi. NCBI lineage: Eukaryota > Metazoa > Mollusca > Polyplacophora > Lepidopleurida > Hanleyidae > Hanleya > Hanleya hanleyi. The sequence continues at coordinate 4,072 of JAVTVY010027914.1, read as the reverse complement.
GAATGCCGATAGTTCAACCCCACACCCAGCCCATCTGATGTCCCTTCACGAATGCTTCACATGGATACCTCATACGACCCCATCGGCCCATTAGGGGCTCCCCTAGCTCCAAAACGTCTATTTCCATACCCTTGGGCCACCGCGCATGCGCAGAATGACCCTAATTCAACCCCACACCCAGCCCATCAGATTCCCCTTCACGAATGCTTCACATTGATACCTCATACAACTCCATCGGCCCATTAGGGACTCCCCTACATCGCAACACGTCTATTTCTATACCCCTGGGCCACCGCGCATGCGCAGAATGCCGATATTTCAACCCCACACCCAGTCCATCAGACGCCCCTTCACGAATGCTTCACTTTGAAAGCTCACTCGACCCCATCGGACCATTTTATCTAGGGACTACTTTTTCTCCGCGGAAGCTTTTACCCGCGACCGAATCACCGCCAAAACCGCTGCCAGACCGCATCGCCGCGGATGAATACATCCCCTCCAACAATTGGAACTCTCCTGTGCTGGAGGTAGCTTTTGGTGATTCTGCCGGAACTATACTGCACTTGACCTCTCCTCCTCAAATCCTCCCCAAATGACCTCTACATCCGGGGGAAAATTAACTCGAAATGGCTTTTACCTACTACTGAGGGGCTAAACACTGGATTATAGTTTTGATGATTTTTCGCAGAGAATAACACATGTGATACAAGTGCCGTATCCTACTATCATAATGCACCACAACACAGCGTTTGCATGCGTAAATTCGACACTTTCTGGGAGAGCCGTTCATAGATTGAACAAGACTGAACTTATGGAGTTTTAGGCATACATCCAGTTATGAAAAATGAAGAGACCCATGCAATCAAAACATGAGAGTGGGAACTGAGCTCCGGATCGAGCAACGGTTTAATGTTAAACAAACAGAAAATATACCGTCAAAATGCACCAAAACAAAATAAATCGAACATAATGTATGTAGATTAACTTTCACTTTTGTTTCGCATAAGCACGCATCGATATTGAAAAGTATCAGACCGTATGCCCCCATTTGACATTCTGGTAAAACACATACAAATCAGGACTAACACTTCACGCATGGAGCGCTCGTAGTCATAATGTTTACATATTCAACATCTAAATATAGTACGCTCACAAACCACATAAATAGATGTCTGTTTAATATATCAATAGCTACTCTGATTACATAATCCACATTCGTTTATTTTACATATAATTTCAAGATATTATTTCTACGTGAAATTCCAGGGTTCGCTGATCTCTCTCTCATTTTTTTTTACATGTCTAATCTGTGGGGGGCGGGATCCCCTGACCCCCACCCCCCGTAGATCTGCCCTTGATAGTGCCTATCTAAACGCTGTTTCACCGGGGAGTTGTCAGCTAACAAAATATAAAAGCGGCAGAAGTAAGACGGAATTTCATTGGTGGATTAAGTCGTTATAACGACTTAGTAAGTCGTTCTAACGACTTAATGCTGCAATTTCATTGGTCAATTAAGTCGTTATAACGACATAAAAAAATAAATAATAAGTCGTTATAACGACTTAACAAAAAAAAAAAAAAAAATAGGGGCTGAAAAGAATAATTTCCATGTCCCTTTTACGGCTCCGTACAAAGGACATTCTCCAACAGAAGTTTAATGTAGTTTACCCAATTATGACTGTTATGCAGTCTGCATTCTTCAATTTGTTCAAGGTATGCCTTATGCAGTAATGCACTTAAAATATGAAAGAAAAAATTTAAACTGTTCATAATTGATGACAGTATTAGTGGGGTTCTACTTAGTTCTCCCAGCACTGCCAAGTTCACAGATCTTGAGTGCACACCAAGAAGATGCTTGCAAAATTTGATATGGGTAGACTCCAGGATATTATGATTGAACATGGCATCCTCTAAAGACTGTTGACCTAAACTATATCCGACAATGACTTCCGAGCCATACAGCAAGATGGGCTTAACTAAACTGTCAAACAATTTACAGCTGGTATCAATGTTAATATCGTATAAGTTTAAACTATTCCTAATGGAAAACATAGCCTTATTGGCCTTATTGGCGAGGTTGTCTACTGCCTTATTGTCCCCCGCCGCACCGCGGCCGGGGACTTTAAAATGGTTCTTGCTTCTGTAACGTGTACGAGCAGGACCAGTCGTAGTGTTTAGAAGAAAACGAATCAATAACCGGGATTGCCCACTGGCATTCTGGCCGTCACCGTCGTTAACCCCTTCACTAGTAGGGATCCGGGGCTCGAAGAGATGATCACAACCCTACAAGGATGACTGACGCTCATGTAAGGGTCTATTATGGTATATTCTGCACAAATGGTATACACGGTTACAAATAATAGCGTAGAATCGCGTGGCTCAGACAGAATGTCTAAGGAGATGTAACGTTAGGATATTTACATATATGTACAGACACTAGGAGAGTGTATGCAAATAACCTTGATGTATATATACACGTGACGTGAGAGGATGTGCGCACACAAGTTAACGGATACGTACACTTGGGGTGTGCATATAAGGTTCACGGATACGTACACTTGGTGTGTGCACATAAGGTTCACGGATACGTACACTTGGTGTGTGCATATAGAGTTAAACGTATCCCTGGTGTATATGTGGATAATAGAAGAGAATGTGTGCAGTTTAAGCTTGATGTTATATGGTAATAATATATATATGAGAGTGTATGCATATAACTTTATAGTTAATATAGTGCTTAATGCGCGATAAGGGCGGCCTGGCTGCTGGCCCTTCTCTTCTGGGGATAAGGGCGGCCTGGCTGCTGGCCCTTCTCTTCCGTCGTTGGAACGTTATGGATATAACGCTCTCTCCAGGAATGGCACCCAGTCGTCGGAACGCTAAGGATATAACGCTCTCTCCAGAGAAGACACCCAGTCGTTGAAACGTCAAGGCCCGTTGGAACGTTACGGCAGTAACGTTCTCTCCAATATACAGATACCCTCAGGCGTTGGAACGTCACGGCAGTGACGCTCTCTCCAGATATGGCACCAAGTCGCTGAAACGTCACGGCCCGTTGGAACGTTACGCAGTAACGCTCTCTCCAGATACGACCCCCAGTCGTTGGAACGTCACGGCGGTGACGCTCTCTCCAGAGACGTGGCAACCCGGCGTGTTCTTCACCCCCAGTCGTCGGAGCCTGACCCTAACTTGTCAGCTCACCAGTCTGCTTCCCGCACAGGTAAGAATAGCCCGGCGTCTCAACCCTTACGGCTGCTGCGACCCGTCCATAGACACGCCTGTGACTACACGACTTCACGACGATCTCTCAGGTAAGTATCACGCACCACTCAACTCTCAGGGACCGTCAGGACAATTACTTGGGTATATCATGTGCTATTACTATTTCATCTGGTACCGATGAAACATCGTACGGTCTGTAAACTGCCGTTGTAATCTGGGCCCTGGGCTTGACCGTACAGTCTGTAAACTTTGTTACCACTTTTACATCGGTAAAAGGAAGCTCGCCCTCTGTAACGTGTGATAAATACACGTGTCCTACTGGAATCTGTATGTATGTTACCGCTTTTACATCGGTAAAAGTGAGCCCACCTGCACAGTGTCTTTATGCGTGATAAATACGCATATCCTCCCTGTGGGATCTGTGGTCTGTGGCTTTCTTGACCGTATAATCTGTGCTCTGTGTTTCTTTATTTAACGTGTGACAAATACACGTCTCCTTCTTGTAAGATCTGTGTTCTGTAGATGTCGGTATTGAACGTGTGATAAATACACGTCTCCTTCTAGTTGAATCTGGGAGCTGTATCTGTTTGTGTGATCTGTGTGCTGTATCTTTCTGTCCTGTAAGATCGGTGATCTGTACTTGTCTCTTTCCAGCTGGACGCCGTTCGTGTAGCCGTCTGCTCGACCCTTTTTGCTGGGCCCCCGGAATACACGGTTTACTGACGTCTCTTGAGGAAGCAGCTCGCCCGCCTGTACTCGACATGCTTCGCCCAGCCGTAATCTCGGTGCTCGTTCTCGCCCGTATAGCGTTGCACGGCCGTTTGCGTCGTTGTATTATGGCAGTGAGAGT
>JAVTVY010027913.1:0-10121 GCA_036873755.1 Hanleya hanleyi | reverse complement strand
CAGCAACATATCAGTGTTGGCCAGACACATCCCTGGGGTACTGAACGTCTTAGCGGATTCGCTTTCACGACGGAATCAGATAATTCCCACGGAGTGGCAACTTCACCCAGACATACTAAAACAAATAGCTCATGTCTGGGAGATGCCACACATAGATCTGTTCGCCACTCGGTGCAACAATCTACTGCCCCTGTTTATGTCGCCGGTACCGGATACGGCGGCGTTTGCAGTGGACGCACTATCGCAGGACTGGTCAAGGATGGTAGCATATGCGTTCCCTCCCCCAGCTATCCTAGCGAAGGTACTCCAGAAGATCCGCGAACACACATGTGTCGTTTACCTGATTGTTCCGTGATGGCCAGCAAGGCCGTGGTTCCCGGAACTACTGGATCTTCTGGTAGATGTACCAAGACAGCTTCCGGTATGGCACAATCTACTGCGCCAGCCCGGAACGTCGATATTCCACAGCCAGCCAGGACTGTTCCACTACCACGTGTGCAAGTGCTCAAGCAGCACTTCGCTCAGGCAGGATTTTCAGCGGAGGTTGGGCGCCGAATGGCACAATCAATTCGACCGTCCTCTTCCGCTGTATACAACTCAAAGTGGGCAATCTTCGATCTTTGGTGTGGAGAGAGGGATATCAATCCATCCTGCGCAACTATCCCTGAGATAGCAGAGTTTCTATTGTACCTGTTCAGGGATAGGGGCCTGGTGCCTGCTACGGTAGAAGGTTATAGAGCGGCCATTGCTCAACCTATTCTACTGGGTACTGGGATTAATCCTTCGACTGATCCTAACTTATCTGCACTAATCAAGTCATACAAGATAACTGGTCAGTCGGCTGTTCCGAAATTACCTAAGTGGGACTTAGCCTTAGTACTTCGGCAATTAGGGAACCCACCTTTCGAGCCAATAGAGGCTATTGAGCTAAAATATCTATCATACAAAACTTCGTTTTTGTTGGCTCTTGCTTCGGCAGCTAGAGTGTCAGAGCTGCATGCGCTCGATAAAAGGAACATCAGACACTCTAGGAACTGGAGCAAGGTAGTTCTCACAACGGTTCCTGAGTTTGTGGCCAAGAATCAAGCCCTCTACGATTCCATATCTCGAGAGTTCACGATTCCAGCCTTATCTGATTTTCTTTCGTCCGGTCTTGAATCAGACATGTTAATGTGTCCGGTTCGGGCACTTGCGTGTTACCTGAATCGTACAGAGGAGATCAGAGCGGGAAGGAGGCGTTTGTTTATCCCTTTCGATCCCAAAGCCAAACAAGAAATAAGTAAAAACACTATCTCGAGTTGGCTCAAAAATACGATTCGGCTAGCGTACTCCACGGCTACTGATAGGCAAGCCGCGCTTGTAAACGTTTCGGGTCACGAGATGAGGGCGTTAGCGGCATCATGGCCTCTATGGACCAACAGATCGGTGACCGACATTATGAGGGCGTGCTATTGGAGGTCAAACACGACCTTTGCCTCCTACTATCTCCGGGACATGACGTTGGCATGTAACGACCTCTATTCCATCGGCCCACTTGTGACCGCACAGCGGGTGTCTGGGGGACCGAGGCCAGCAAGATAGCTACAAAAGTCCGGGCGTACAGTTGTAACCCTGCTTGCGGGTGAGTGCTTTTTTTCTCTCGGCCCCTTTCGAAAAAAAGGGGGGGGCGTATCTTGCATCTCAGCCTTGAAGTCAGAGTAGCAACAGAGGTTCCCTGTGTACCATAGGCATACAGGTTATTACTGTTGTATGATCTCATGGATCCTCTGTGAGGTAGAAGATCTATGATTTCTACTCTGTACTAGTCACTATGTATGGCATTTATCACTAACCACGGATTGTATCAGTTTGCCCACCTACCTTACGGTGGCACTCTATGCAAAGAGTGGAAGTGAAGTAAGTTTTCAGCGCAAATAACAAAAAAAATTCACAGGTAAATTTTCTGTTATTAAGCTAAAACTTACCTCACTTCCAGTGATGCCCACCCAACCTCCCCGCTATGATACATCCAGACCATGTATCGCAGTGGAACAAGAAGGAAGTGGAATTGTGGGTAGCTATGCTATCAGGTGACTAGCAGGGGAGATAACTGTGTCATTTAAATTCTTACTGTGGTATTTCATGTAGACAAGAAATGCAAAGAGTGGAAGTGAGGTAAGTTTTAGCTTAATAACAGAAAATTTACCTGTGAATTTTTTTTGTTTACTGTTAACTAGAAAATCAGTTTATGAATAAGAATTTCAAGGTAAGTCGCGTGGAAAATTTGAAAGTGTCATTACACACGAGGCCTGTATCTTGGTTCAGATTAATGTTCATCGAGGTTTTTTGGTGATTTGCTTGTTTGAGTGACCAGGTGATACATGCGTCGTTCAACATTGTATATTTGTTTGGGTGAAGTTCATCTGTTCAATGGGAAATTGCGTGCCCCCCATGTTCAATTGGATATTCAATACTTCACCCTCAATTTGCAGGAAATGCCATGGCCACGTGGTAAGGTAATAGGAGGAAGCGGATGTCTCAATTACATGGTGTACATGAGAGGCACACCGCATGACTTTGACCTCTGGCAGAACATGGGCTGTGACGGATGGGGATATAAGGATGTTCTACCTTACTTCATGAAGTCGGAGAATTGCATGATCCCAGAACTGGTGGACGAAGGTACATGTAATTACTGCTCAATTTGAAACAGAGAAATACACTGCAACGAAAGATATCTAAAGTTAACTTTACTCAGCCAATCGTGTCGTTCTCTCGAAGAGAATAATCACGACATTCGATTAATTCGGGTCCAGGGGCCATGTGAAACCATGTACTTCACTATCTTCATGGTGTTCATATGAACTGGCACAATCAAAGCGTGACTGAGATACATCATTATCTAGATAACGACTTCACAACGAAAATCATTTGGATTAAGAATACCGATCAGCGATACGGATTTGATATGGTTGGAACATCATGATGTATTCCCGGCATCATTGAAAACTGTTGATTGCTCCGCTCTTGCAGGAAAATGGTTTTGTATGAATTAGGTATTTGGCTTATCAACACGGAAATTCTTACATGGACGACGACTGACGGTTGTAAGTTTATCCACTTAATCATTGATCAACTGATCGATTAGCACTCTGACATACTGATTTACCGTACATGAAAATACTGATTTCTGTGTGGGGCACTATATCTCGGGGTGATTGGAACGGAATCATTCCTGAATTTAAAGAAAACAACCCGATATTCACTCACATTATTTATAACAATCTTATCTTCAAGGGTAAATTATAATATAAGTATATTCCTACATTGCGAAACACCCTACCAGAAAATACTGGCTAGAGTGAGAATCAAACTCGTGACTTTGGGAATATCGTCTCACTGCTCTAGCGACTGCAGATTCTAGCGATTCAATTGTGGGCTCGATTTTCACCCAAGTCAGTATTTTCTGTTTTTCTGTTCAGTTTTTCATAATATAGGAATATAAATCGTTTATAATTTATCCCTGATGATGACTGCAAGTATTAGTCGAAATGTTTTATCTTCGAATGTATCAAAAATTTCCCTTTTTGTTCGAGGCAATAAGCCGCTTACAGGTGAAATGTATTGAATTAGCGAGCTGTTCCCGACTGGACTCGGTAGTTCAGTCGGTAGAGCAGTGGGGCGGTATCCCCCATGTCGTGAGTTCGATACTCACCTGAGCCAGTATTTTTTGGCAGGGTGTTTCACAATGTAGGAATATAATTATATTAAAAACTAATTGGCCATATAAGTTTATCTTTAGACTGCAATGTGGCGACATCTACTCATGCATTTTTATTTAATTGGACGTAGGCGAATGAATCTCAGATTAGTGTATGTTTGGCAGTCATTATTCCAATATGCATACACCTGTGTCATTTTACATCCATGGCATTCTTGAGTGACCATTTACCAAGAGGATGTTCACAGCACTCTCCACCATCTGGCTCATGTTCTTCAGTTCGCCTTCATACTGAGTCATTACACTTTAATTGCATTACCTCAAGTTTTGAATAACTATATACGTGCATATCGTATCCCAATGTATGAAAGTTGCGACCGACTTTAAAATATCGCCCGATATATTTCAATGGTCTCTGGTTACTTTCAATCCAGGTGTACATGGTACAGAAGGACCCCTGGCGGTAACCCAGGCTAAATTCTCCCCTCTGGCGGACCTGTTCCTGGAAGCGGGCAAGGAACTGGGGTACAAAGTGACCGACAATAACGGTCGTGACCCCATTGGTATGTAGGGGATGGTTTGAGGTGAAGCTTAAAAACGTTTGAAATAAATGATCAATATTCAGATATTGTTACTTGAAAATCATGGAGGACGAGGTGTGATAAGTGGCCCGCCTTGGATTTGTTTTTAAATACATGGATTCGAAAGAGTAGACCAACGGGCGCATTTGACCAGATTTTGACAGATCCAGGGTCAGTCATTTTTTATTGTCCTAAATCAGATACCCATAACGTCCATCAAAGAAGGGAGAGGGGAACTTGTAAAAGTTGTTCCGACCTAATAATCCTATCAATCTGCCCAGATCTTGATTTTCCATACGCGCATGAAATGAATGTATACCCTGCATCAAGTGATATTACGATATTTGTGTATGTGGAAAACCGACACATTGTAACCTGTCTGCAGAGTCCGTGCAGATTGTAACCGGTTGGATTCTAGGCAGCATTATCTCCTGTAGAATTAGATATTTGACAGTTCCGCGAAAGTTGCGGAGTACAGGTTACAGACAGAAGCTTCAGTTAAAAGTAAAGTTTCTTCGTGATGCAGTCTCACGGTTACCGCCACTTATAACTCTAAGTTTAGGCCTATGTATCTTCAAAATTGTACATAATTTCTGTGGGAATGAAATGGAGAAGTTCTACGATTTTTACTTGATGGGTTTTAAGAACTAAGAACAATTATTCTGGTTCGATGGTCTCGCCATGATGTCATTAGTATACCTTGCAATTAACCTTAAAGCACCCAAAACTAGTCTCAAAACTCTCAGATACTCCAAATTGGTGAGAGTGATACCTAATTCTGGTATTATGCGGTTATTAAACGTCACTGTTACGTTATAATTACCGTTCTTGTTCCAAGGTAACCCATGCCTTTATCTAATGTAATTACCGAGATACGAATGATCTCCGGCCTTAACCTCACCCGTAACTCCTCGGTAGTAGTAGACGCGTCCTGCTGTCGGTGGACCAATCAGAATTGAGAACGAAAGTAGGTCAAGTATGACGCGTTTGACGTCATTCTGTGACGTAATTAGGGCGTGGTCGTAAGAAACCGGTAAAACCGGTTTAACCGGTCGTAAGAAACCAGTAAAACCGGTTTAACCGGTTGTAAGAAACCGGTTTAACCTGTCGTAACTGGTTGTAAGAAACCGGTCAAACCGGTTTAACTGGTCGTAAGAAACTGGTCAAACCGGTTTAACTGGTCGTAAGAAACTGGTCAAACCGGTTTAACCGGTCGTAAGAAACCGGTCAAACCGGTAAAACCGGTTTAGCCGGTCGTAAGAAACCGATAAAACCGGTTTAAGCCCCTTTGTTAGCAGCCCGTTTGTTAACTAACAATAAAAACATCACGTGACCCTTTGACGGTTAATAGGATAAAAGGAGAGAGTTTTCGAGTTCAGTCGTCACATGCCACTGGCGCACGAAGGTGCGTTTTTACGTATTTGGTCGATCTCCTGTCTCGGTATACAATGGATGACGAAAAAACATTTGACGAAGGTAAGTTCGCATTATTAATCATTCCTTTGAGCACAAGCGGTTCGTTTCTTAAAAGAAGGTCTTTCATATATTATAGACTAACACATCGCACTGTATTAGAGCAAATGCCATGTACAGTTAACTAGCCGCGCGGGTTAAATTATATGCCTCGGAATGTCACAGTATACCGAGCATCTATTGACGTTCTCCGGGCGGAACGGTCCATTACACTTTAGCGAACGGTCTCCTTTGATACGTGCCGGTGCACACTGAAACGACATTCTTTCTTTCTGGGATTTTCCTAGTCTAAAACAGTTGGATAATCTAGGTTTATTATTTATTCGGCCTTTGATATATATATATGGGAGAATTTCTGTTAAATACTGTACGGTTGTACATACCGCCGGTATATTTTATTCAACCCCTTATAATACATGTATACATGGGAAAACGGTCAACTCTCTCGTCACCTCAATCATTTAAGAACTCTAAAAAATTAAAAGGTATGGGAGATTAAAAGCTACAAGTTAAATCTTGTCTTATACTACTACAGATACTACACATATTTCATTGGATAGACGGTGGCTGAAAGAAAGAAGAACACAACTACGGTTGTTAAAGTTTAAAGTATATATTTATTCATACAAATTAATTTAGTAATACCAGTTTCAAAACGGAAATACAAACTGAGAAATCTTAGTACCCAAACGTCAATTTCATTTCCATAACCCTGTGAAAGAGCTGATGGTATATCGATAACGAATGCAACGGTACGCCCTGGTGGCGAAATCATATAATCGAAGAATTTGACCGGTTGTCTTGTGTACTCGCGCGGTAAAAGTCTGTTTATCAAGAATTTGCGCATTTCAACGGCAGATTCTTCTGCTTCATCGTCTGATAAGTCGTCTTCCTCACGCATCCGTTTCTTTGTCGCCATTACTTTCTGATGAATCGGGTGCTTCCGTAGTTCTCTCCATAACCTTAAATTATAGACGTAGATATTTCGGAACCTTGTCTGTATTCTGGGTAAAAGCTTGTCATATGCCTGCTGATGAGCAGTTGGTTCATCCATTCCCTCTTCTTCGTAAACTTCCGCAATGTCGTTTATATCGGATTCATGATCATCAATCGCTTTAGCCACGAAGAGATCCCACAAACACACGTCATTCTCGACATCATCGTTATCACCATCATCATCATCATCATCATCATTCGTAACTTCTCCGTCATCATTATCGTCGTCACAAGTACATTCATCATCCCCATCATAGTCGTCATCATCATATTCATCATCATCGGCGTCAGTAGCGTCGATATCATTTTGATCACCATGCATTAGACGCATATGTCTGACCATACTATCGCGACGAGAGAATGTCTTCTGACAGAACGGACATGAACTCGACATGGTTCCCGGTCAGAGGTCGAATACGGACTGAGGCTAATACTGTACAAACGACCTTATATGACCACACACACACACACACACACACACGCACACATAGAGCTCTGACACATAGGGGCTCCCGCCACCATACACCACCACCAACACCACACACCACCACAGACACACACACACACACACACACATTCACACCCACACACACACACCACGCACACACACACACACACACGCACACATAGAGCTCTGCCACACAGGAGCTCCCACCACCAACACCACCCACCACCACCAACACCACACACACCACCACCAACACCACACACACACACACTCACACCCACACACACACACACACACACACGCACACATAGAGCTCTGCCACATAGGAGCTCCCACCACCAACACCACACACCAACACCACACACACCACCACCAACACCACTCACACCCACACACACAAACACACACACACACACACACACACACACACGCACACAGAGCTGTCACATAGGAGCTCCCACCACCACGGGCTATAGGGTGTGGGTGCACCAGGTGTGTGTGTGCGAGTGTGTGTGTGTGTGTGTGAGTGTGAGTGAGTGAGTGAGTGTGTTTGTGTGTGTGGTGTTGGTGGTGGTGTGTGTGTGATGTTGGTGGTGGTGTGTGGTGTTGGTGGTGGTGTGTGGTGGTGGGAGCTCCTATGTGGCAGAGCTCTATGTGTGTGTGCGTGTGTGCGTGTGTGCGTGTGTGCGTGCGTGCGTGAGTGAGTGAGTGAGTGTGTGGTGTTGGTGGCGGTGTGTGTGGTGATGGTGGTAGTCTGTGGTGTTGGTGGTGGGAGCTCCTATGTGGCAGAGCTCTACAGGGTGTATCAAAAAAAATGTCCACCTGTGAGTTTTTATTTATTTATCTGAATTTATGAGTACTATATGTAAACAACGGACTGCAACACAAGAAAGTGGTCTTTATGTTGCATGATGCACAAAGTTTGCACAATTTCAAATGAAATTCAGTGAAATAATGAAGTTTTAAAAAGGGTGGTATCACTTCAAAATTGCACTGGCTGGCTTCTGCCATTTACACTGTGAACCACACAGCACGTTCTCCAGTTAGATTTATTCTTCATCAATCCAGTTTTGTATATTATTGTTTTTATGATTATGTACATGTAAAAGAACTTGATCTTGACATGTTCCATATCAATTCATAGCATGTTTTTGTTTGTAATTGAACGTCGTTCAATTGTGCATAATAAGACTTGTAAAAAACTGCACTCTGTGCATAACATGAAAAATCAGTGAAGAAACAAAAAAATTCATTAAATGAAGAAACAAATAAATAAAGAAAAAAGATAATGAAATAATGAAATGCTGCCATTAACAAATTAAAGACGATCATCCGATATCAAAATAAATTAATCTAGGCGTCAATTCCGACATCCACATTTCAGCCGTCGTGCATTAATGTCCTTCAACGTGAGCCCGTCGCAGCTGAACACAACGGCCTGCCCTGTCGCGCATCTCCTGGAAGGCTCTGCGGACCATTCGCGTTCGTCTGAGAGCTTGAACCTCGTGTTCAATTCGCTGGCGAAGGTCGGCAAGGTTGGCTGGGACAGTCTGGTACACCTTCCCCTTCAGATAGCCCCACAAAAAGAAGTCGGCCGGAGTCAGATCTGGTGATCGTGGTGGCCATTCAGTTGGATGACCCAAACCTGCCACACGTCGAGGGCACAGCTGTTGGAGACGCTGATTAACATCACGCGTACGATGTGCTGGGGCGCCATCCTGTATCCACCAGAGATGGGGTATGGCACCATTCCGTTGCTGTCCATAGCGGCCAACGAGGTTGGGGACAACATCCTGATTGACCATTCGCAGATAGGCTGGCCCATTCACATTTCCATCAAGAAGATGGGGCCAATTATGTGACCATCCCCTACCATACCAATCCAAAGAGTCAAACTTTGTCGATTGATTGATACATCATAATGAAAATCTGGTAGATGACCACGGGGAGCATAATTCCGCACGTTCCACGTATTGACCCGTCCGTTCATGTGGAACACCGATTCATCTCCAACGAGGAAGTGCGTTACGAACCGGGGTTGGTGATTTTCCAACCACTGGCAAAATTGCAGTCGGCGCTGATGGTCAGCCGGCAACAGTTCATGGCGCTTTTGTATTCTGTAAGGGTGCAACACCAGATCTAAACGTGTAATTCGATTGAACGTTGCCGACGATACTTGCGGAACGCCATTCCTTCTCGCGCTGCTACCAGGATTTGCATTCAACTCGGCACGAACAGCGGCAATATTTCTCGCAGACCGAGCAGTCCTCGGGCGACCTGAGTTGCCGTTGTTTCTGTTTAGGCTAGTTGCATGAAGCTGGTATTTATGGACATTGCGCTTTATTGTCCTTGCGTTTGGCGGTTGACGCTGTGGAAACGCTGTTGGAAAGCCATTATTGTGTCCCTAATGCTGTTTGTTTGGTAGTATGTTGTCACCATAAAAGAACGTTGAAATGAGGTGAATTGCTGACCAACCATACTGATGAACACGACAGTGTCTTGCTATAAAATTTGTCTTGATTGGACTTAAAGCTCATAAACCGACAGTATTATTTGTGAGTAAAGGTTTCTTCGCAATGCATTCTCATAGCTGACGAAACTGAACTGCACTGTGCCCAGTTAGCATCTGTCTGACAGGCCACATTGAAGAACTTGACAGGCTATTGTTGAACTCGGCGCTAATCACACCCACGCAGTGTGCATGGCAGAAGCCAGCCAGTGCATTTTTGAAGTCTCACCACTCGTTTTTAAACTTAATTATTTCAGGCAATTTTATTCGCAGTTGTGCAAACTTTGCACATTATGCAACACAAATATCACCTTCTTGTGTTGCAACCGATTGTTTACATATAGTATGCACAGATTCAGATACAAAAATAAAAACCCACAGGTGGACATTTTTTTTGATACACCCTGTATGTGT
>JAVTVY010027912.1:0-10644 GCA_036873755.1 Hanleya hanleyi | reverse complement strand
TTTCGAAATAGGATTTCCCTGCATGGCGAATTAAATTATTTAATTTGTTCCGATACTTTCGGTAAGTTTCGGAGTCGTAGTCATGGTTAATTAACTGAAATCTGTATGAGCGTTTTTTCGTGATATCATGGTTTGATAATTCTACTTTGTTTTGCTGTCTTTATTGTTACAACTGGAAAACAGTCGTTATATATCTGATTACATTTCCCCAAAAATAAGTCTAGTGCACTGTCAGTATCACATGCAACGTTGCTGACATCATTCCAGTCTGTATTGCTAATTGTTGTCGTGAAGATTTCTTTCTGCTCGGAAAAAAATTACGAAAGGACATATTTTGTACTGGAGGCCTGTTGGATGGATGTGGTTTTGGAATGTGAAAGATGGGGAGGTGGTCTGTTATTTCAGTTATAAATATGCCAAAAAATCTTGTCAATTAACGTGGCAGATCGGGACTGGACCCGAGTTGTTTTAGTTATTTAGGGAGAGAAGTAATTAGATTTCATGTTTTCAAGAAAAGTTTTGGATGGACTATGACGATCGGTCTTAAATAAATCTACGTTAAAGTATACCATTAAGATACATTTGTTTTTCTCTTTTTGAAGCGAATGTAGTATTGGCATAAGCTTTTCATTAAAATTGTTAAGGTTTTTTTTCTGGACGACGGTAGAGAATACCCACAAGATACTTGCAAGATGCATGGTTGATTTCAATAAAAAGATATTCATATTCTCCACTCTCATCAATACGTGTCAAGTCTTCTCTAAGCTTGCATGTTTGTATGCTCTCATCAATGAAGATAACTACCCCCCCCACACACATTTTTTTCTACATCTAGAGGAGAAGTATGGTTTATAGTCAGGTATGTCGATAAGCGTTTCAGTGGTAGAGTTCAGCCAGCTTTCAGAGAAACCTAAGACCGAGGATTTGTAATTTAAGTTATGTAGGAAACCGGTTATCACTATTTGATGTTTAGGCAAACTTCTTGCATTCAGATGTAAGAAAGACGGTAATTCGTCAATTTTCTGTATGGTCATTGAACGATCGATCAGTATGGTAATTGGATTGGTGGGTGGAGATGCTGCTCCAATGCGATATTTCATATTCATTGTCATCTATATGTGTTGCACTATGCTCGATATCGTTCAATATGATTGGATTGAAGCACATGTTCTCAATTTCATTTAAAGTCAGGTCTGTGTGTGATCTATGGATGTGTATACTTTCTATATTGTCGAAATTTTCATTAGAAAAGTTTAATTAGTCATCGTTTTACTCAACTCCTTTTTCCGAATCATCACCATCCGACAGATATTCCCAAGTTGCTGAGGGTAAGGGATAGAGAGAGTGAGTGAGTGAGTGACGGGGAGTGAGAGAGTGAGTAACTAGCCAACCACTTTCTTTGCGCAAATAACTATAGTTATCATTCAAATTTCCGAATCATCATTCTCCAACTCCTATTCCATCCTCTTAATTTGCCGAATACGTCCTTTCTCTGTTTAATACCCTGTTTTTTTTAGCTTCCTCATACTAGTTAATATTGTTTACACTCTCAAACTGATTGGCTATCAAAATCTAGAATGTAGGGTTTGAAGATACGTGACATCTTAACATATGATTAGCGTTTCAGCTCATATGACATTTCGAAGAATGAAGACATAACTATACATCTTCTTTATTCAGAAAATACATTAACCCTATCTGGCCTGGGCGATTTGGGGGGTATCGCAGCCTTGGGGGGGGGGCGGAAAGTGCCCCCTATATATTTTCTCTACCACTGAGAGCGCTAAAACTTACCACACAGTATCTTGGGTTCAAGCTCTACCGGAAAATGTAAAAAAATCCAAGATGGCCGCCATGATGACGTCACAGTGACGTAATCTTCCCGGAAGCCATTTTTCGGCCTTTTTGGGGTCGATTTTTCTAAATTTTCATTTTTCAGATTTTTCTCTAAAAAAATTTCGAATAAAATAGAGAATAATTAGTTTTGCATAAATAAAATACTTTCAAGGCCTTTTAGGCGAGGAAAATGTGAAGAAATGGAGCGAAAAGATTGAAAAACACGACTTTCGCGGATACCACATGGCCGCCATTTTTAATTATCCTCTGCCTGGGGGTTATTGAAAATAGGGTCAAAACGACCCCAATAAGATAAGCTTAACAGTCACCAACTTTCAGCCTCCTCGGTTTTGTCGTTTCGGAGCAGCAGAGAAAAGTTCACTAGGGGGGGGGGCACTTTCCGCCCCCTCCCCCAACCCTCAGATGATGTTCTGTACATAAAACCACAATCACTTGCCATTATTCCTTATCCAAATGAATACCAAGTCGTATCCAGGGTATTCGCCTCAGTCACACTTTAACTGTGTCTGTTCATTTAAACACCGTGGAGATGTAAAACACTTGATATTCAAACGGGTTAGGCGGAGTTAGATACAAGTTACGAACGTAGCGCCAGAAATCTTGATGACTACAATAGTATTTTGCCGTCAGTGTACAATATTTATCACAGAATTTGATAAACTTTGAATGAAGGCGTTCGGTGATATATCCCTGTTTGACAAGTTTGAAATCGTCACAGTCTGCACAAAATCTAGCTAATGCTACCAGACGAGCTATGCATACACCGTATGCAGGTCATTCTGGAATATTGTTATCCATAAATGGGTGGTTTACTATATATAAAACTGTAATCATCTCTCTTGTCCTAGAGTCGACGCGAGAGAAAACATCATAATTCATGTAAATTTAGGAGTCCAGATATAATGTTCCATCAGGACTATTAGTCGTTTCCTTCAAACTCAGTGAAGGGGTGACGGGGTAATATACATTTCTTGGCTTTGTTCTTGGATTTGTTATATTGTCTTATTTACTTTGGGGTACAAAATTAAAACTTATTGCAGTTCAGCTGTCTTGAACCCATCGCTGGACATACGGATATATTTTCTTCGATTGTCTTATTTTTAATAGGAACGTTAAACGTATTCTAGTTTAATTATTTTGATCATACCTCTATTGTTCAAAATGCCTCGTTCTATTGAACGTTATCTTATATTAGTAATCTTCAGTTTAACTTTATCATTTGTGAATTTCCTATGCTCCTGTGTCTGGCATGCATTGCAGTCCAGCTAATTGTTCGTATTCATGATTTATTCTACACACACGCTTCTGCGTTTGACACGTAATTGAATTGGAACACAGAATTTTTATTGGAAATTGGATGTTATTAAATTTCAACTGGGAATCGGGAAAAGATCCCATTTATTAGTATTCGCCTTTTTACAGAATGATTATAGATTACTGGTACAAATGATGAAGAGAATGGTCGCTCTTTAGGAATATTTCTCACAAACATAGTGACACTCCAAACAAAATTCATTATTAGGAATGGGTTTGTTCGATTCCCCTCCATAATAATGAAAAGAAAACAATTGTTGTTTTCTCAGCTACAAATACGTGTTTGGAACAATAATGTCCTGAATTTAACATTTACAAAATTAAAATCTAAATCCTTTTATGTATGATGATGTTGTTGTTGTAGTTGCAAGTACAATGTACATCGTAGGAATCGCGTAATCAGTGTTTCACCAAACTCCTGCGACGTGTGCGAAACGAAGGATTGAATAAGATGTACATTAATTTGGCAAAGCTTACAATGTATGACTGAAGATATAATACAAGTTGCCACATGAACAGGTACAATAAAAGCGTACCTGAGATACAACACATATCACGAATCGTTAGATTCTTGGTGTGTGCTTTACTGTGAAGTCATGTGGCTCTGCCAGTATGTCGGTACCTCTTCCCACTTCCCTTATATGTGTTGTAATTGTATCAGATTCAGGTACTGATCATAAAAACGAGAAAAATATTATGAATTTGAGAAGTAAATAGATCTTTGAAATATAATCGGATTTGAGAAGAATATACCGATTCGGAAATAATATGACAAATTCAGCTCTTATTAGACATGACCAGATACAATTTCCCAGTTCATCTCCAATCAGTTATCTCGACCACTAAGCAAGTTGACCCTACCAGGCCTGGGGGAAGGGACATTATGCCACCCTACCAACCTTTCTCTCCTATCACCGGAAAGACAAAAAAAATAAAAACTGAACCCCCGCGACTTTTTAGTTCATCATATTGGGGTCATTTTGAGCCTATTTGCACAACCGCCTGAGTAGAGGATCATGGGAAATTCAAGATGGCGGCCGTGTGAGGTATTCAAAAAGTGATGTTTTCGTAATATTTCTTCAAAATTCATGCTTTTCTTCAACGAAAATTGGGCAAAATCTATTCTATTTCACATCAGATTACTATCTAATAATTTATTATGCAGTTTTTGCAAAGAAAACATATAAATAAATAAAAAATCGAAAAATCTGACGAAAAAACGACTATAAAATGCCTGTTTTGAAGATGACGTGATCATCAGAGTGACCATCTTGGATTTTTTACACTTCCTGGTAGAGTTTGACCCAATGGTATGGTGTGGTAAGTTACAGCCCCCTCGCTCAAGATGTAAACAAAATATTTAGCGGAGGGGCGAAATGCGCCCCCTCACCCGCCTGGCCTGGACAGGTCTCAAAAAGTCCAGGCCAGATAGGGTTAGCATGAATTGCATGGATATTAAATTGGTCATGGTATCCTATTTCTCGACACTTAATAATCATATTCATTGGTTTGAAAACTGATTTGATGCATTCATTCATATCCAGGCCAATGTTAAATTTCATTCTTTTTATGTATGTTGGGTCACATACAGGACTCCCCGTGTAATCTTTACTCTTTGGAACTGGCCTCTGATATCGACAACAGTATCGTTCAACCCTATCTGGCCTGGGTTTTTTGGGACTTGTCCAGGCCTGGGCGGCCGAAATGCCTCCCCCCCCCTAATTATTTTCCTTACCCCTTGAGCTAGGGAGTTGAAACTTACCACACTATACCCTTGGGTCAAGCTCAAAAAAAATCCAAGATGGCCGCTTTGATGACGTCACAGTGACGTCATTTTCATTTTCTTTTGGTCGATTTTTCAGTCGGATTTTCAGATTTTTTGATTTATGCAATTTCTCCGCAAAAACTGCATGATAAATTAGTAAATATTATTGCGATTAGAAATAAAATAGTTTTTGCTCACTTTTCATCGCGGAAAATCAGAAAATTTGAAGAAATATGACAAAAAATCACTTCTGGTACTCCATGTGGCCGCCATCTTGAATTTATCCATGATCCTCTGCTCGGGGGGTTATGCAAATAGGCTCAAAATGACCCCAATATGACAAACTAAAAAGTCGAGGAGTTTCAGCTCTCCATTCTTTGTCGTTCCGGAGATAGAGCAGAAAGTTTGGTAGGGGGGCCATTTCGCCCCCCCCCCCCAGGCCAGGTAGGGTTAAGATGACGAACTTACTGAAATCGCAAAATATTGTCGCATTTCCCTGCATTATCTCTTCATGTAGGCATAAAGGAAGTAAAACATCGGAGGTGGCCGTGTGAAAAATTTAACCAACAGATATATTAGGATAAAAGCATAACCTGGTTCAAGTTTGGTAAATAAATGGAGATCGAATGGCTAGTTGGAAAATGAAGAATAAATTCGTAATGTTTCACACCTCAAGTCTCTATTTTCAAACTTCTGTTAATAGTACTGAAATAGAAATGTCACCAGAACTTGACAGCGTGAAAACTAAAATAACTAAATCTCATAGAGCCATTGTGCGGAAGTCATGGAATGATAGCAGAGATACCGACTGTAACACTGTAATTAAGAGGTAATCCCAGAGATCATGAGTTAATCACCGCTCATATACGCCCATCACATAAGTTATTAATTTATTCAGAATACTAACGAGCAGAGCTTTGCAATTCTCACATAGTGTAGACTGGATTAAAAAAAAGTATCACACGTGAGAGAAAGATTGAGAGACCTGTAATTTAGCATTGAGAACCGTATAACTTACGTACCGTAATATTCTTGTGAAATAATATCACTTGTGGGTGATAAAAATGCGCTGCAAATTACTCTAAAATATCTGTACAGGGGAGTCTATATACAAATACTGGATAAAAGAGATGAAAAAATAATAACAGGAAATGGAGAGAAGCTATTATTTCAGAGTCTTCCATTTTCAGCCGGAACTACTTGAAAGAGAGTGAAACTGATAAATTTTAATTATTTAACATACTATTCGTAAGGAAAAAATTAACCAGTTCAACTGAAGGGCAGTTACACTCGTTTAACATTATATACATGTGCATGTACAATTTAGAAATCATACATAGGATAACATCACACTGCAGTGCTTGTGATAAATGTGCATATAAAATAACTAGATTTACTCATCTGTCTACTCAACAACTGCATATCAAATGTACTTGTACTTAAACAAATCATACGAAGCAAAGTTTATTCTTCTGGTAATCTTCGAGATGATCCACTATGTACATGTCCTTCTCAACATCATACTGGGGTAGATACTTCACGGAGGGAGCTATTCGCTGAGTCTTTGTGCAGCTGAAAAGGCTCAAGTCTAGACATATTGTTGTCCCCAGACTTGGTTATTGTACGCATTGTCTCGTGATCCTTACATGGAGTATGAATCCATGAAAAACTGCCTGAAAGGCAAGTTTCAGTATGAAGGGCCTGGGTAATAGAACAGATTCAAGGTTATACACTCACAATGCGATGAGCAGGCTTTGGTTTGATTAATTAACCAATGCTAGTATACTAGTAAGAGTGCTCAGCTGATGATACCTTGGCGTTATTACAATATGCATATACATGGATGATTTTCTTGAATAGTTTTATCACTTGATACGATTTAAATTATCTTCCTTCATGTGCCACCTTATACATGTACAAGTAGGCTGTAATGGTATACTCAGATTTTGACAAGGCTCATATCATTTGTTATATATACCACCCCAAGTTCAAAGAGCGATTAAGCGAAAATATCCAACAGACTCAACAGGGAACCACTTCCTTTTCCTTAGATATCCACATATGTTTGATAAGATTCTCAACTTCACTGGAAGAACAGACACGAATGGTGTTTATCTCTGTTATATCACCAGTTCATGGAAGTTCTCGTGTTTGCCTACCGTCACAATGTATGACATAAACCTTACAAATAAAATAATTCATTGATGAACAATTCAATATCATGCAAATTATGTTCTTTGAAGACTGGTGTATCACTGTAAAGACTCATACATGAAGCACCTTCTGGGTCTGTTTTATGTTGGGGTAGTGTACACAATTTGCATCTGCCAAACTAGCTGTTGTTTTTCAATTAGTGTAGGAGAGATATGAAAATTACCAATATGGCTTAAATGAGTGTCGTACATGTAGCATAAATGTAATATCAGATGAATTTTAGGCCACAGTGACCTTAAATCTCGACCTAAATTTGTTACGCGACACATTGTCTCCACTTTAATATACCGTTTTCAGATAGACCGGACATGGACGGACGGACGGAAATTGTCATCATATAATACGTACGCCGTATAACAACCCTTCTTGAGATGTATGGGCAGTAGGGGTAACTAGATTTGTGTTATATATTGTGTAATTGTGTATGCTACTCGAAGAACAATTCGTATGAACTAATATTAGAGTATTTGACCAGCGATCATGTTTGAAGAAGGGCAATATAACCACCTTTATCAGACAAGGTCAAATTTGGATCATACATGTGTGATGCGCGATTGCTATTTCAGAGTATATGGATACATATAGCAATTTCACCCGTTGTATAGATTTCTGTTCAGTAGCATGGTATATGCTGACGAAATAACACCCCTAAGACTGAAAATAAATGCAGTAAATGACATTTGGCTAACGAATAAGACAAATGGTTTAGTTATCTGTATTATGAGGTTGATATACATGTAACTGACATATAAACGTCTTCTGAGTTTTTGGACATGTGGGAACTTGTCGGTTTACTGTATGTAAGATTTCATTTAAGTGCGCTATTTTATAATCCTCGCGAATCCCTGTGTCAGGTTTTTATGTGAACTTTCAACAAACCAGTTGGTAGAGTGGTGTAGAAAGGCTGCTTCGCTGATGCCAGTTGTTTTTTCCTTTGTTGAATTCTTATAGACTTGCAATCTGTCTGTTCCTGAAAGTTTTTCTGTCGGTTGGGCAACCAATTTGTTCCTCCTCCTTCTGCTATTTATGATCTGAGATACTTCAAGAATTAGTTCTGCAAATAAAGAGGACCTACTTAAAATTAACCCTACCTGGTCCTGTCCAGGCTTGGGAGGGTCGAAATGGCCCCCTAATTATTTTTCTGACCCCTTGAGCTAGGGGGCTGAAACTTTGAACATTATACCCTTGGGTCAAGCTCTAGCAGAAAAAACCCAAGATGGCCGCTATGATGACGGCACAGTTACGTCATTTTAAAGAAGGCATTTTTTGGTCGATTTTTCTGTTTGATTTTCCTATTTTTGTATTTATGCAATTTCTCCGCAAAAACTACGTAATAAATTAATAAATATTAATGTGATTTGAAATAAAATAGTTTTTGCTCACTTTTCATCGCGGAAAAGCAGAAATTTTGAAGAAATATGACAAAAACATCACTTTTCTGGTACCCCACGTGGGCGCCATCTTGAATTTACCCATGATCCTCTGCTCGGGGGTTATGCAAATAGTCTTAAAATGACCCCAATATAATAAGCTATAAAGTCAAGGAGTTTCAGCTCTCCAGTTTTTGTCCTTCCGGAGATTTGTAAGGGGAGCCATTTCGCCCCCCCCCCTCAGGCCAGGTAGGGTTAAATCTTCACTTGGTCAGGTGGTCACCATTTTGATCTTGTACTTGAAAAGCCTTCATAGAAACCAAGAAGTTAAAACAACAGGCTAGACGAAGGTAATTATTTTCTCTATTTCTCGTAATGTTAAATGACATGATTTCATTATTTAAAAAATCTACACCAATAATTGTCGGACATTATGTTCCTTCACAATATGTCAGTGATCACTTAGACGGTATGAGAACATGGTGTCATCCAGTACCAATATTAATGAAACGAGTCTGACATGGGGTATCCCATGTCACTAGATCCGCGGTGAAGACAATACTGGAATTCAACTGGACGTAAATATTGCCAGCGCCTTCAATTACACGGAAGAATTGCGTGAAATGTACAGACAGTATTTTGGGGTCACTCATCGATATCCAACTGCTAGCACTCTATTTGAATATCAACCAATCATAAGGCCAGCCTGTCCCATAGTCCGATACATTCGGGGAACGAACATTGACGAAACACTGAACGGTGATTTAGCTATAGTTCCCTTTTACCTCCAGGAATTGGGGAAGGCCGAGAAATCCAAAGATATCCACCAGTTCGATAACCTTGCGATGTGATTCAGTGCAGGCGGGAGGGAGGGAATTTGGCTTAATGTCACACTCAAGCTTGTTTCACTCATATGGTGACAGTCAGTTTGGTTGGTGGAGGAAGCCGGAGTATCCAGAGAGAACCACCGCCCTTCGGCAAGTAACTGACAAACTTTCACACATGGACCAGCTGGGCTCGAACCCGTGCCGGTTCAGCGGTGTGAGGCTAGCGGTCACCAGCGAAGCGCCTTAGACCACTCGGCCACCGAGGGCCACGCGATTCAGTGCAGGTAACAATATTATAACCCAGTTCATAAAAATAAAGATAAAACGCGAAATCTGGTGTGTTGACTCCTCTTCCATTAACAAACTGAATGCTACTGAGCATAAACCCGGGTCTATATGGATACCTTAGCATTGTAGGTTTTACTAAAACGGTCACATAGTGATACTCGATAATTTGGAACAGCGTGACCTGCTGAATGTTGGGACATAAAGGGAGATAATTCAAGCAACTCATAGGGGGAGAGTGCAAACAGGGTAAAAGTGGTTAGATTTTATGGCGGAATTCTTGAGAAATTGATCAGTGGCCTATTAATTGACTTTAACTCTACCTCCAAATTGGGACTGGACTGTACATTCTCTCATATTGTACAATTTTTTTCTTTAGGGAGAAAGTCGAATTATCGCATAATTCCCCATTCATGGAGATCCGATAGATTGGAGGTTGTTTCGGGGTGTTTTAAGATATTATGTGACCGAAATGTCTAGCGCTATCTTTCATCATGATCCCCTGAAAAATCGAGAATTCAGCCTTGGGGGGTGGTATGCCACCTATATATTTTCGGTATCGCTACGGCAAAAGGGCTGGAACTTACCACACAATATCTTTGCTCTACAAAACCATCCAAGATGGCCGTCATGATGTCACAGTGACGTCGTTTTCAAAAAAACACTTTTGGACGATTTTTCGGTCAGGATTGTTGAATTTCTTATTATTGCTTTTTCTTCGCAAAAACTGCATGATGAATTAGTAAATAATAATTTGACATGAAATAAAATAAGTTTTACCCACTTTTCCATGCAGAAAAGCAAAAAAAAAAATATCGAAAACATCACTTTTCGGGGACCCCACATGGCCGCCATTTTCAATTTACCCATGATCCTCTGCTCGGTGGTCATGCAAATAGGCTCAAAATGACCTCAAATTGATATCTCCATACTTTTTGTCGTTCCGGAGATAGGAACAAAACACAAGAGAACAAAACAGGGAGGGGCGGGGGGGAGTCCCCCCAGGCCAGGT
>JAVTVY010027911.1:0-11497 GCA_036873755.1 Hanleya hanleyi | reverse complement strand
CAAACTTGGCACTTCCCACTTTATCAACGCAATCAACAAATGCGTGGAATAGGGAATGTGTCTGTTTTGGTCCATGTGTTCACCTTTCTGTAGTCAGTACACATCCTGTAACTGCCATCTGGCTTTGGAACGAGAATACAAGGTGAACTCCAGTTAATATTACTTGGTTCAGTGAAGTCATTGTCCAATAAATACTGAATCTCTTTTTTAGAAAGTTTTGTTTAATGGGATTCAAACGATATGGATGCTGCTTCACTGAATTAGAATCTCCGACATTGACGTCATGTGAAATTGTATCAGTCCGAGTAGGGATATCGGGAAACAAATGCTCATATTGACACAGCTTGGAATCCAAATTAAGTAGAATGTCAGAGTTCTGTAATTTCGCCGCTGTCATGGGCACTTCTCAACTTTTATTATTATCAGGGTCAGAACTAACTACACTTAGGGTGTACAGTACTTTTGGTGCTATCTCTGTCTATGTATAACTTTAACATATTTACATGACATAATTGTTTGTGTTTACGCCTGTCGGGAGTCTGAATTACATAATTAAGGTCACTTAATTTCTTTTCAATGACATAAGGACCATAATATCTAGCCTTAACCCTGGCGGCCATGTAGTATCCGCGAAAGTCGTGTTTTTCAATCTTTTCGCTCCATTTCATCACATTTTCCTTGCCTAAAATGCCTTGAAAGTATTTTATTTATGCAAAACTAATTATTCTATATTTTATTGGATTTTATTTGAGAGAAAAATCGGAAAAATGAAAATTTCGAAAAATCGACCCCAAAAAGGCCGAAAAATGGTTTCCGAGAAGATGACGTCACTGTGACGTCATCATGGCGGCCATCTTGGATTTTTTTTACATTTTTACAGGGGTTTTTCTTAGTGGTAGAGAAAATATATAGGGGGCACTTTCCGCCCCCCCCCCCCCCACAGGCTGCGATACACCTCAAATCGCCCAGGCCAGATAGGGTTAAAGGATTTTTATCAATATTCTTTTTTCTTTGGAATATGTGTCAGAAGAGTTAGTACTTGTCTCCTGAGGGCGTATTTAAGACTTTTTAATTAAAGACCTGTAGCTCAATTTCCGCCAGTTAACCTGTTAATGAGCTTAGGCGTCACGTGACCTCGTGAAGTCAGATTAGCGACCGTCTCCTGCGACCGGCTCCTGCGAGCAGCTGTCTGAGGTATATATTAAGCTGTGGATTTGTGATTACTCCATCGCGTATATCGCTGTATAATTAATCGAAAACTATTCGAAACCATGGATATACAGAGGACATAAATGTACATCTTGACGTTCTGTCGTATCAGTTTGAACCCGTACCAAACTACCGAATCTGAAGCAGATGAACTGTCCCACACGGAACAAGGTCGACTTGTAAACACAAACGGGTATGTTATAAATATTTAGACAATGATCGAAATAATTTGTTAGTCCAGGCCTACGTGGTGAAATTTCAACGCTGAGACGTACGCCAATCTACCAAAAAGATTTAGTTCATTTTTTTTCACTTCTGGCAAATCTGGCAATTCAATAAATTATTTCCAGTAGGAATATGCCGTCCAGCTAGCGTAATTGATAGGAAAGAACAAATTGCGACTTTCTAGTTGTCGACTTTTCACAGATACAATGGGGGGGGGGGGCAATTTCTACCAGACTTATATGGTGACATTATCAGATAGCTCACTTGCACGCCAACAGTCTGGTAAATTCATGTCACGAGAGTGATATTTAGCTCACGTAAACGGTCATATTTTATATTTTATACCACTCGCCTGATTTCCTATACCCTCTCCTAAATATTGGGGATGAATATTCAGATTTTCAGATTCAGATTTCTTTATTTTGTACATATACGCCCACGTGGGGCCGGGTACAACAACCTAAATACATCCGAATAGATTAATAAGGCTATACTCTCAGTTATATTACAAAGACTGCTCAAGAGACAGGAATCAATATATACTGCTTATTTAGTTATTGATGTTATTGACTTGAGAACGATACCTGTATGAAAACGTCGTCTCGAATAAACTAGAAGTTGTTATCCATAAGCAATTTGTTATTTATCTACTTCCCAACTTCTAAATGCCAGTAAAAGAAATCTCCCTCAGTATGTAATCCATACTAAATTGCTACCTGTCATTAGCGAGGTATCGCGTCTGTGACGTCAGAGATTGGCTTAAATATGCCCACAAGCAAAAACTTTTAAAAAAAATTCTTAGTTAAGTACTAACTCTTCTGACACATATTTCAGAGAAAAAAATATTGATGAAAATCCTTTAAGTGGATTACCAGGAATAGGTAGAAAAGCCAGTACCTTCTCACCAGGTTTGAAACTTCGTTTAAGAGCATGTTTATCATAGGTTATTTCCATTCATTTTTGTGCTGACTTTAAATTTGACATGGCTAAATCACATGCGAAAGTCCGACATATATTGTAAGAGACTACATGAGTCAAGATCACTGTCTAGGAACTTTTCCCTTAGCAGTTTAAGTTGTCCTCTAACTGTATGACCAAAGACTAATTCAAATGGACTAAATTACAAGCGTCTAGTCCGTCATTCATAATCCAGCCGTCGTCCATTAGAGAATATCCGCGTCCATAATCCAAAGACCTATTCCATTTCCATATAACAGTATTAGCACCAAATTCAAAAAGACAAAAGTATACATAAACATAGGCTTGTTTCCTGCAAGAGAGAAGCGGTCAACAATTTCAATGATGCCGGCAAGACATCATGATGTTCCAAAATATCAAATCCGTATCGCTGATCAGTATTCTTAATCCATAATATTCGTTATAGAGTCGTCATCTAAAAATGATGTACCTCAGTCACGCTTTGATTGTGACTGTTCATATGAGTACCATGAGGATCTTGAAGTACATGTACAAGTACATGAAGTACATGGACTCTTGAACAGACTCTGTAACAGCAAACAATAACAAATGTATGCCTTCTTCCCAGTCTTTCTCAGTGTCAAAACAATAAGTCCTAATCATGTTCTTCGATGTCTGGTGGAATCTTTCTAATGCGCCTTGGATTTCTGCATGGTATGCAAATGATTTGTAGTGCTTTATTCCCAATTCATGCATGACTTGTTGAAAAATTTCTGACATGAAATTAGATCCCTGAATAGACTGAACGGACTGGGGTAGCCCGACAAGTGTGAAAAACTTAACTAAGGCCTTAACAATAGTTTTTGCCTTAATATTTCGTAAAGGAAGGGCCTCAGGGAACCTGGTTGAAGCACACATGACTGTTAACAAATATTGATTGCATGACTTTGTTTTTGGTAATGGACCAACACAGTCTATAATCACCCTACTAAATGGTTCCTCAAATGCAGGGATTGGTTGTAGAGGGGCCTTTGGTATGGTTTGGTTTGGTTTTCCTACCATTTGACATGTGTGGCATGACCTACAAAACTCGGTAACATCTTTCTTTAAATTTGGCCAATAGAAATGATTTAGAATTTTGTAATAAATGGCCTGAAAGAGGTGTTTCATGGGCTAGTCTGAGGATATCTGAACGATATGAATTTGGTAGTACAATCTGATACTTAACTGCCCACTCATCATCAGGTGACACATCTGGCGGTCGCCATTTATTCTCACAAAAGTAACACACAGGCTCTTGAGTTACATCACACTCATCTACTGCGCTGTCAAACAACTTGGAAATGTCCTTGTCACTATGCTGTTCATTAACCAGCTGTGATTTTGAAATTTTGTCATTAGAACATTCCAATTTGCTATCAAAATGTGGCTTATCAGCCTCGTCATTTAAACACACGAAAGTGTCGGCCAAACAAACGTCATGGATGACGTCATCTTTAAGAGACTTTTCAGACTCTTCAGCCAATTTACTCATGGCTCTAGTAACTGCACAAGCAGGATACAAACTTTGAATTTCGTCTTCAACTGGATCATGGATCTGATCCAAACAAGGCTTGTCAGTTACAATCGGGTTAACCCCGACCTTATGTCCCGCAAGATCATTGCCAAAGAAGTAATTGAACACCCTCAAATGGCAAACTACCTTTAATACTAACCGTAACAGGGCCAGAGATCATGTCGGAAGACAGATAAACGTTTAATCAGGACATTACTGCCTGCAGATGAAGAGTCAGAAAACGGCAAAGTATCTGCCAACAAAAGAGACTGGGACGCGCCCGTGTCTCGCAACATCTTTACAGCAGTAGGATTAGACAAATCAATTGAAAGTGACGCAAAGCCATTGTGGATAAATGGTTCCAAAATCTCCATAACAGGATTTGAAAAACTGTCAACCTTATCCTTGATAGAACTAATAGGAGCAGTTTCCCTGGCCATCTTAACGTCATATACACTATGAACGTCACTAACTTGCCTAGGTATAGTTCTTGAAGTGAGGAAACCACTGGGCTTTGGGAAGGCTTGAGCTTGTTTTCTTTTCAATTTAAACCAATTAGCCACTAAATGGCCTTCCCTCTTACAATAATTGCAAACTGGAAATTTATTTTGAGTGTTAAAAGTGGGTGAATGAGACTTTGTGTTTGACCTTTGACTTTTGTAACTGGATTTGTAACCTGAGAGATAAGACTGGAATAAACTTGACTTAAAGCATGGACAAATGAAAATTTGTGTGTCAGAGCGTATTCGTCAGCAAAACCTGCTGCCTGATCTAAAGTGTTGGCATTCTTTTCATCAAGAAATGTTCAAATATCATTATGGATACACGTTTTAAATTCCTCTACCAGCATAAGCTGTCTAAGTCTTTCAAAATTGTTGCCAATTCTGATCGAGGCGAACCACCTCTCTAGGTTCTACCGTCAATTGAGTGTAAATGTTCGTTGCCTTTAGGATCAAAACAATTTGAAGAAGTAAACCCCAATTTTCTTTTGCTATCATAACTAATACATGACCGTTGCTATAGCGTTAACTCAGGCGTGACCGTTGCTATGGCGATACCTCATGCGTGACCGATGGTATGGCATAACTCATGCGTGACCGTTGCTTTGGCGATAACTCATGCGTCATCGCTGCTTTGGCAATAACTCATGCGTGACCGTTGCCGTTGCTATGGCGATAACTCACGCGTGACCGGTGATGGCAATAACTCATGCGTGACCGTTGCTATGGCGATAACTCATGCGTGACCGTTGCTATGGCGATAACTCATGCGTGACCGTTGCTATGGCGATAACCCACGTGTGCCCGTTGCTATTGCGATAGCTCGTGCCCCGTTACTATTGCGATAGCTCGTGCCTGACCGTTGCTAAGGCGACAACTCATGCGTGACCGTTGCTATGGTGCTAACTCATGCGAGACCGTTGCTATGGCGATAACTCAGGCGTGATCGCTGCTATGACGATAACTCATGCGTGACCGCTGCTATGGCGTTAACTCATGCGTGACAGTTGCTATGGCGTTAACTCATGCGTGACGGTGCTATCGCGATAATTCATGCGTGACCGTTGCTATGGCGACTCATGCGTGACCGTTGCATTCCCATAACTCATGCGTGACCGTTGATATTGCCATAAGGAGAGCACAAACGATTTCTATGGTCCCAAAATCTTATTTTAACCGTTCGCTGAAGAGAAAATATGTTAGTTCTCATAATTGAGAAATGACATTTATCTCGGCTCAAGAGCTTTGAATAGGTTAATCTATGTGCGCAACCGATTTCTACGGTCCCAAAAAATTATGCGAAAAGAAGGGCTGAACAGAAAATATGGTTATTTCTCATAATTGAGAAAAGTCATTTATCTTAGCTCAGAAGCTTCGGAGAGATTAATCTATGTGCACAAACGATTTCTACTGTCCCAAACCGGTCAATGAATAGAAAATAACGTTATTTGTCATAATTGAGAAAAGTCATTTATCTCGGCTCAGGCGCATCGGAGAGGCTAATTAATCTCCCAAAAGTTTATGCGAACCGAAGACTGAACAGAAAATATTGTTATCTCTTATAATTGAGGAAAGTCATTTATCTCGGCCTAGGAGCTTCGGAGAGGCTAATCTATGTGCGCAAACGATTTCTACTGTCCTAAAAAGCTTATGCGAACCGGTCGCTGAATAGAAAATAACCGTATTTCTCATAATTGAGAAAAGTCATTTATCTCGGCTCAGAAGCTTCGTGGAGGCTAATCTACGTTGAGATAGCGTTATCTAATGACTGGCCGTTGCTATGACGATAACTCACGTGCGACCGTTGCTATGGCGATAACTCATGCGTAACCGTTGCTATGGCGATAACTCATTCGTGACCGTTGCTATGGCGATAACTCATGCGTCACCGTTGCTATGGCGATAACTCATGCGTGACCGTTGCTATGACGATAACTCATGCGTAACCGTTGCTATGGCGTTACCTCATTCGTGACCGGCGATAACTCATGCGTGGCGTTGCTATGGCGATAACTCATGCGTGATCGTTGCTATGGCAATAACTCATGCGTGACCGTTGCTGTGGCGATAACTCGTTCGTTACCGTTGCTTTGGCGATAATTCATGCGGGACCGTTGCTATGACGATAACTCATGCTTAACCGTTGCCATGGCGATAACTCATTCGTGACCGTTGCTATGGCGATAATTCATGCGTAACCGTTGCTATGGCGATAACTCATGCGTGAACGTTGCTATGGCGATAACTCATGCGTGACCGTTGCTATGGCGATAACTCATGTGACCGTTGCTATGGCAATAACTCATTCGTGAACGTTGCTATGGCGATAATTCATGCGTGACCGTTGTTGGAGATAACGCATGCGTGACAGTTGCTATTGACAATAACTCAGGCGTGACGTTGCTATGGTGATAACTCATGCGTGACGTTGCTATGGCTATCACTCATGCGTGACGGTTGCTATGGCGATATCATGCGTGACCGTTGCTATGGCAATAACTCAAGCGTGACCGTTGCTATGGCGATAGCTCATGCGTGACCGTTGCTATGTCGATAACTCATGCGTGGCCGTTGCTATGGAGATAAATTATGCGTGACCGTTGTTGGAGATAACTCATGCGTGACAGTTGCTATTGGCAATAACTCATGCGTGACGTTGAAATGGTGATAACTCATGCGTGACCGTTGCAAAGGCGTAACCCTGGCGTGATCGCTTCTATGACGATAAATCATGCGTGACCGTTGTGCTAATGTCCTAAAAGCCTATGAGAAAATAAAGTTATTTGTTATAATTGAGAAAAGTCATTTATCTCGGCTCAGGCGCATCGGAGAGGCTAATTAATCTATGTGCGCAAACAATTTCTAAGGTCCCAAAGGTTTTTGGGAACCGAAGACTGAACAGAAAATATTGTTATCTCTTATAATTGAAGAAAGATTGGCTCAGGAGCTTCGGAGAGGCTAATCTACGTTCGCAATGGATTTCTACTGTCCTAAAAACTTTATGCGAACCGGTCGCTGAATAGAAAATAACCTTATTTCATTCGTGACCGTTGCTATGGCGATAATTCATGCGTGATCGTTGCTATGGCGGAACTCATGCGTGCCCGTTGCTATGGCGATACTCATGCGTGACCGTGGCTATGGCGATAACTCATGCCTGACCGTTGCTATTGCGATCTCATGCGTGACCGTTGCTATGGCGATAACTCATTCGTGACCTTGCTATGGCGATAATTCAATGCGTGACGGTTGCTATGACGATAACTCATGCGTGGCCGTTGCTATGGCTCATGCGTCACCGCTGCTATGGCGATAACTCATGCGTGACCGTTGCTATGGCGATAACTCATTCGTGACCGTTGCTATGGCGATAATTCATGTGTGACCGTTGCCATGGCGATAACTCATGCGTGCCCGTTGCTTTGGCGATCGTTGCTATGGCGATAACTCATGCGTGACCGTTGCTATGCCGATCTCATGCGTGACGTTGATATGGGATAACTCATTCGTGACCGTTGCTATGGCGATAATTCACACGTGACCGTTGGTATGGCGATAACTCATGCGTGACCATTGCTATGGCGATAACTCATGCGTGACCGTTGCTATGGCGATAACTCATGCGTGACGTTGCTCATGCGTAACCGTTGCTATGGCGATAACTCATTCGTGACGTTGCTATGCCAATAACTCATGCGTGACCGTTGCTATGGCGATAACTCATTCGTGACCTTTGCTATAATAACTCTGGCATGACCGTTGCTATGGCAATAACTCATGCGTAACCGTTGCTATATCGACAACTCATTCGTGCCGTTGCTATGGCGATAATTCATGCGTGACCGTTGCTATGGCGATAACTCTTGCGTGACGTTGCTATGGCGATAACTTATGCGTTGACAGTTGCTATGGCAATAACTCATGAATGACAGTGCATGGTGATAACTCATTCGTGACCGTTGCTATGACAATAACTCATGCGTGACGTTGCTATGGCGATAACTCATTCGTGACCCTTGCTATGGCGATAATGACAATAACTCATGCGTAACCGTTGCTATAGCGATAACTCGTTCATGACCGTTGCTATGGCGATAACTCATGCGTGACCGTAACTATGGCGATAACTCAGGTGTGACCGTTGCTATGACGATATCTCATGCGTGACCGTTGCTATGGCAATAACTCATGCGTGACCGTTGCTATGGCGATAACTCATTCGTGACCGTTGCTATGGCAGTAACTCATGCGTGACCGTTGCTATGGCGATAATTCATTCGGGACCGTTGCTATGGCAATAACTCATGCGTGGCCGTTGCTATGGCGATAACTCAGGCGTGACCGTTGCTATGGCGATAAATCATGCGTGACCGTTGCTATGGCGATAACTCATTCGTGACCCTTGTTATGGCGATAATTCATGCGTGACCGTTGCTATGACGATATCTCATGCGTAACCGTTGCTATGGCGATAACTCATTCGTGAACGTTGCTATGCAATAACTCATGCGTGACCGTTGCTATGGCGATAACTCATGCGTGACCGTTGCTATGGCGATAACTCATGCGTGACCGTTGCTATGGCGATAACTCATGTGTGACCGTTGCTATGGCGATAACTCAGGCGTGACCGTTGCTATGACAATAACTTATGCGTGACGTTGCTATGGCGATAACTCATTCGTGACCCTTGTTATGGGGATAATTCATGCGTGACCAGGAATGACTTATCGTCATAGCAACTATGACGATAAGTCATTCCTGATCGTTGCTATGGCGATAACTCACTCGTGACCGTTGCTATGGCAATAACTCAGGCGTAACCGTTGCTATGGCGATAACTCATTCGTACCCGTTGCTATGGCAATAACTCATTTATCGAGTTATGGCGATAACTCATTCGTGACCCTTGTTATGGCGATAACTCATGCGTGACCGCAGCAATGGCAATAACTCATGCGTGACCGTTGCTATGGCGATAACTCATGCGTGACCGTTGCTATGGGGATAACTCATGCGTGACCGTTGCTATGGCGATAATTCATGCGTGACGGTTGCTATGGCGATAACTCATGCGTGACGGTTGCTATGGCGATAACTCATGCGTGACTGTTGCAATAACGACAACTCATGCGAGACCGTTGCTATGGAGATAACTCCTGCGTGACCGTTGCTATGACAATAACTCATTCGTGACCGTTGTTATGGCGATAATTCATGCGTGACCGTTGCTATGGCGATAACTCATGCGTGACCGTTGCTATGGCGATAACTCATGCGTGACCGTTGCTATGACAATAACTCATGCGTGACGTTGCTATGGCGATAGCTCATGCGTGACCGTTGCTATGGCGATAACTCATGCGTGACAGTTGCATGGAATAGCTCATGCGTGACGTTGCTATGGCGATAACTCATTCGTGACCGTTGCTATGGCAGTAACTCATGCGTGACCGTTGCTATGGCGATAATTCATTCGGGACCGTTGCTATGGCAATAACTCATGCGTGGCCGTTTCTATGGCGATAAATCATGCTTGACCGTTGCTATGGCGATAACTCAGGCGTGACCGTTGCTATGGCAATAACTCATGCGTGATCGTTGCTATGGCGATAACTCATGCGCGACCGTTGCTATGGCGATAACTCAAGCGTGACCGTTGCTATAACGATAACTCATGCGTTACCGTTGCTATGGCGATAACTCAGGCGTGACCGTTGCTATGGCAATAACTCATGCGTGATCGTTGCTATGGCGATAACTCATTCGAGACCGTTGCTATGGCAATAACTCATGCGTGACCGTTGCTATGGCGATAACTCATTCGTGAACGTTGCTATGGCAATAACTCATGCGTGACCGTTGCTATGGCGATAACTCATGCGTGACCCTTGCTATGGCAATAACTCATGCGTGACCGTTGCTATGGCGATAACTCATGCGTGACCGTTGCTATAACTCACTCGTGATCGTTGCTATGGCAATAACTCATGCGTGACCGTTGCTATGGCGATAACTCATGCGTGACTGTTGATATGGCGACAACTCATGCGTGACCGTTGCTATGACAATAACTCATGCGTGACGTTGCTATGGCGATAACTCATTCGTGACCCTTGTTATGGCGATAATTCATGCGTGACCGTTGCTATGACGATATCTCATGCGTGACCGTTGCTATGGCGATAACTCATGCGTGACCGTTGCTATGGCGATAACTCTTGCGTGACGTTGCCATGGCGATAACTCATGCGTTGACAGTTGCTATGGCAATAACTCGTTCATGACCGTTGCTATGGCGATAACTCATGCGTGAACGTTGCTATGGCGATAACTCATGCGTGACTGTTGATATGGCGACAACTCATGCGAGACCGTTGCTATGGAGATAACTCATGCGTAACCGTTGCTATGGCGATAACTCATGCGTGACCGTTGCTATGGCGATAACTCATGCGTGACTGTTGCTATGGAAAAATCATGTGTGACCGTTGCTATGGCGATAACTCAGACGTGACCGTTGCTATGACAATAACTGATGCGTGACGTTGCTATGGCGATAACTCATTCGTGACCCTTGTTATGGGGATAATTCATGCGTGACCGTTGCTACGACGATAAGTCATTCGTGATCGTTGCTATGGCGATAACTCACTCGTGACCGTTGCTATGGCAATAACTCAGGCGTAACCGTTGCTATGCGATAACTCATTCGTACCCGTTGCTATGGCAATAACTCGCGTGACCGTTGCTATGGCGATAACTCACTCGTGATCATTGCTATGCCGATAACTTATGCGTGACCGTTGCTATAGCGATAACTCATGCTTGACTGTTGCTATGGCGACAACTCATGCGAGACCGTTGCTATGGGGATAACTCATGCGTGACCGTTGCTATGGTGATACTCATGCGTGACCGTTGCTATGGCGATAACTCATGCTTGACCGTTGCTATGACAATAACTCATGCGTGACGTTGCTATGGCGATAACTCATTCGTGACTGCGTAACCGTTGCTATGGCGATAACTCATGCGTGACCGTCACTATGGCGATAATTCATGCGTGACCGTTGCTATGACGATATCT
>JAVTVY010027910.1:0-10203 GCA_036873755.1 Hanleya hanleyi | reverse complement strand
TGGCACCAGTTTCCAATGCTATGATTCACATGATGTTCTCACTTACGCTCTCTGTGAATTCTCATCGTGGAACCAATATGGGGCGATTAAAGCATGTAGGAAAGAACATCAGAAACTCCTTTGCATTTCAATCAACAGCTCGTCTAAAACATCTTGGAAGTATTTACTCTGGAATGCATTGAAGACGAACACAATTACAACGCATATAAGGGAAGTGGGAAGAGGTGCCGACATACTGACAGAGCCACATGACTGCACAGTATAGTCTTCTGGTTAAACTATTGTAAAGCACATACCAATAATCTAACGATTCGTGATAATTTTTGTCTCTCAGGTACGCTTTTATTGTACCTGTTCATGTGACATGACCACACGGCCCCTAGTACCGGCATAAACGGTATTAGATACAAATCTAGAGAGCTATGATGGAAATGCTCTGACAACTCGTATATTGGTAATTGGTGAGCTGTGTCGCTGTGACAACTCGTACACTGGGAATTGGTGAGCTGTATCGTCGTCAGATGAAAATGACGGCATTTAACTCAAAAGACTACTCTGTGAGGCCCGATGTCGACCCAGCATCAACTTCCCACAATGCCAACATATATCAAAGACCAAAAGGTCTGTACAGGGGGCGGGCCTCGGGGACGAAACGTCCACCAGCAGAATCTCGTCATATACAGGTAAAAATCACAACGCATATAAGGGAAGTGGGAAGAGGTGGAAGTGAGGTGGGAAGAGACCTATATAATTTGTCTTTATAGTATTGACGAAACGTCCTAATACAAGCCCAATTGATTATAGTCGTCTTCGTGAGACCGTCATTGTTTTCTCGAAATCGGCATCAAACGAGTGAAACATGATGGTTACCTGGAATCAGTTCGATTAGGTTGTGCTAAACAGTAACCAAGAGTCATCGATATAACCGAAAACCTCTCGAGTGGATTACAGCACAGTGAGTGAATGTTGGAAACTGGCATATCATTCCGCTCGTGTAAGTTCAAGATTTAAGATGTCCACGTGAACAGTTACAATAAAAGCGTGACTGAGATACAAATCATCACAGGGATCATTATTTTTGTTCTTGTTTTGTTTTTCAGATATGCAGTTACTGCGATATCTTTTCCCACAACACTTGATATGTTGCGTTTAATTAGCGGCCTTGAAATGAAAAAAAAAATTGACGACGTTTGACTACTAAAAA
Source organism: Hanleya hanleyi (assembly GCA_036873755.1). Taxonomy (NCBI): domain Eukaryota; kingdom Metazoa; phylum Mollusca; class Polyplacophora; order Lepidopleurida; family Hanleyidae; genus Hanleya; species Hanleya hanleyi. Next base: position 8,999 of record JAVTVY010027910.1, on the reverse strand, counting down.
GCAACCATGACTCCACAGAAATAGTTCCCTTGGCAGCTCACATTCAGTAGCCTTAACATCTCAGCCGCGTTCAAACACCAGCTGTCGATTAAATCCTTCCTACATCACTTCATATAGTAACTTATACAAAATCGTAAAATTATCTTCATTGTTGATGTCGTTTTGACTAATCGCCCAAACACAAATTCAATACGCGGTAATAAATTTGCGCGCTTGTATGATTAGCGGTCTTGGATTCAGATTCAACTAATGACGACCATAACGGTCCAATAATGTCAACAAGTAACCGATAAATTGACCTATTGCACAATAGTCGTGGCTATGTATAGTTGTTCATTTGCAGTTAATGTGAACTTAATTTACATGTACTTACTACTTTCATCAATATCATGGAAGCACGATACTTCTAAGTTCTGATATATCACTATTTGCTCGTATGGCTTTTGTTGTTTGTTTCCATGATATCATGATGATATTGACGAGTGTCCCTAGGCTACAGGTAACAGTCCCTCTATCGGTTGTCATGACAATTGGATCCATTATACTGGAGACGAAACTGAGATAGTTCCATGACTGATAGTATTATTTTCACAAGGATTCATCCAATTCTCTGCCTTTCAGACATTTTCTGTTGACTAGCCTTGATTTGATGGAGACGATACTATCGCGTGACTACACGTGATAACGCAACGATATGACGCCATGGTGCGATTACAGCTTAAATTAATTACTGACGCAGTCATGTTCAAGATCAGATCAAAGACGTCCGTGACAAGAGTGATAATCTGATATGGAATGGATCAGTACTACAGGTCTGATTCAGTTGATTGCGATCCTCAGAGATTTTCGTACTATCTATTTGAATGGCAAAATGCAAAACGTGGGTGGCGCTGCAGGTGAACGATTATCCGGGCATTCCATGTTCAGTCGCTATCAGTCGTAATACTGACGAACGCACCTTCATACATCGTGAGCTTGGACTCACTGGAACTGACAATTTTATTTTTTATTATATTTTATTGATCTCTTCAAATGTAACGCCATGTAGACTGGAATCATGTAATGATGACCGCGCATAGGCGTAATGATGACCGCGCATAGGCGTAGCAGTGGCTGGTTATCCGATAACAATTGGTGAATCTGGAGAGGAATTTTGCTAAACACTTTCCTCCTGTTAAGATGCTTACACTTATTGAAATACGGGTGTGAAAGCGAAGGAAATTCGATTGCGGCCGCACACTCCCAGAAAGGTAACATCAGCAGTATACGTCCCCATTTTGTTACAGAAAGATCCTTGCATATTCTAACGTTGGGGATTATCTCTTGAGAAGACTTGATTCATTCATGAATATAGTTAGAATAGCGGATTGCCGAAATCTTTGAGCCGTCTTGTTCCGTGCTGCGGTATAATTACGAGGAAGTCATTATTTATTTATTGGGACAAAACATCTGACCTTGGCTGTCTTGATTAATTCTGTACAAACAAAACGGATTGGCCAGCTGTCCTATTAAAATCGACAACCAATCGATATATCGTAACACAGTTGCCTTGACAAGTTGGTCATGCTGCGATAGTTGCATCACTATTATTTTCGCAAGGATTCGTCTAGTTTTTTGCCTGTCAGACATATTCTGTTAGCAGAACTTGATCTGATTTAAGCGATAGTTCCGCGTATCTATTCGTGGTAACGAGATGATAGGACATCATAATTCGATAGCTAAAGTTGAAATAATTACGCTCCCAGTGTTTCAATATCAGATCAACGGCGTCTGTGTCAAGCGAGATAAACTTACTTAATTCCGAATAACCCGAAGATATGGATTTACCAATACCGCTGCTGAGATTGGATTGTTTGCGATCCTCATAAATGTTTGTGCGATCAGTTTGAATGGAAGAGTGTTGCATGGGTGCATTTGGATCAAATAAATATTTTCTATGGCGCAAAAAATGCGAAATGAAATCAGGGGCACTTTAGTCAACAAAAAGTAGATGACGCTGCAGGCGAACGATTTCAATAGTCTCAGTCTTAATGTTGAGACTCACACGTATGAACGCTGTGAGCTGTAACCATGGTAACCGTCTCGCATTTACACGTGTATTTCTCTATCACGTCATATGTAACTTCATGTAGTTTGTATCATTTAACCATAGCCGTGTATAGACAAAGCAGCTAAGATTTTAGAACACCGACCGCGTATATAGAAAGTCATTTTCGTATTCCACTCAGCTGTTCGTCAGGACAACGATAACAACAACAACTGCATTGAACACTGCGTCTCCATCTAAGAATTTTTGTTCCAGATGCCGTCTTTTTTTTCTTGCAATTGAGAAATTTATCACGAATGAGACCTGATGGTTTTATTAGCGCTCTTGTTTTTTCTTAAAAACAAAAGCATCACCGTGAGTAGCTTCTAATAATACTGAAACGCTTTGATTGAATTTTTTACGAAGGCATGAAATGGGGAGAGAAAGTGGTAATAAATTGGTCGAAGATCGAACTCGCTTCCGCTGACTGGCTGATTCGGAATAATAAGTCAATGATGTGTGGTGCCTCTCCAAAGACGACATCGATGCTAGTTAGTCAGTGTTAACAAAACAATTTATTTTCGCTATACCGAGATATCTCAAAAGGGGTCGAATGTAACAAAAAACAGCAACTGCAAAATGGAACGATACCAGGCCGACCAAATTGAGAAATTGGTGTCTCATATTGTGAAAAAAGCTTCACATTATGCTCTTTTGGTACGACGCGCCGGAGCTGTTCTTCGTGTAACAACTGGATGGAGGGACGAAAGGACTGGCTTTGTTTCGAAGAATGGAATATAACGATGTCTTGACCGCATTATATGGAACTGTTTACCGCTTCTGTTGGCATATTGAATTCACCAGAATAAATATCCGATCAGGTTGAATAAAAAAAATGTAGAGAGCCATCGATAGTGTCAAACTTCTTGGTTGGATTATATATCATTCCGCTTTTGTAATTAGTGATCTTTGAAATGAGAATCGACTTACGGCGACCATAATGGCCCAATACTGTCAACAAGTAACCAATAAATCGAACTATTGCACAATAATCGGTATTATGTAATTGTCTATTTTCAGCGAATCAAAAGCTTACCTTAGACTTAATTACTACTTTCATCAATATCCTGAAAGACAATACGATGTCTTACTGGCCATGCATATTATAATTTGCACGTTTGTCCCCAATTGACTACGTCACAAATACCAGGGAGACTATACTATAGTGATATTGACAATTCTCCCGGCTGTCCGTCCCTTTACCGCAGTGCGGAGATCATGACAATTCTCCGGGCTGTCCGTCCCTTTACCGTAGTGCGGAGATCATGACAATTCTCCGGGCTGTCTGTCCCTTTACCGTAGTGCGGAGATCATGACAATTCTCCGGGCTGTCCGTCCCTTTACCGTAGTGCGGAGATCATGACAATTCTCCGGGCTGTCCGTCCCTTTACCGTAGTGCGGAGATCATGACAATTCTCCGGGCTGTCCATCCCTTTACCGTAGTGCGGAGATCATGACAATTCTCCGGGCTGTCCGACCCTTTACCGCAGTGCGGAGATCATGGCAATTCTCCGGGCTGTCCGTCCCTTTACCGTAGTGCGGAGATCATGACAATTCTCCGGGCTGTCCGTCCCTTTACCGTAGTGCGGAGGTCATGACAATTATTTCCATTGCGCTGAAGACGCATCTAAGATAGTTACATCTCTCTTATTTTCACGAAGATTCTAGTTTTCAGCCTTTCAGCATATTCGCCTAGACGGAGCTTAAGTGAGGCGGTATCTGCAGTGTGATTGAAGCGATACTGCCGTATGTTTACACGTGATAACGCGAGGCTATTACATCTTTGTTGGATACCTATAACTGAACTTAATTATTCTCGCATGTCGGTTTCAAGATGAGATCAGCGGCGTCCGTGTCAAGTGAGATACACTTGACATTAGTTTTAATTCCGAATATCCATAAGATAGCATTATACCAGTAAGAAATATTCGGACAGGTTCAATCCCCATAAATGTTGAAGTGGACGAATGTTGGATGGGTACATTTTGTTAGAACAAATCCGTTCTATGGTGCAACAAATTGTGAAATGATATTCGATACTTTCGTTAACAGAAAGTAGATGGCGCTCAAGACGGACGATGATCCCGGGCATTCAACTCTAAATGATTTTTATTCCTAATATTGACAATCGCGCCTGCAAACGCCGTGAACTGGAACCCACGCGAGTCGACAGTAGTATATAAAGATGATTACAGACCCCATTGACCTCATTTCGACCTCATTTCAAGGTCACAGAGGTCAAGTGCAGTATAGTTCCGGCAGAAAGACCAAAAGCTACCTCCACCACAGGAGAGTTCCAATTGCTGCAGGGGATGTATTCAGGATGTATTCATCCGCGGTGATGCGGTTTGGCAGCGGTTGTGGCGGTGATTCGGTCTCGGGAAAAAGCTTCCGCGGAGAAAAAGTAGTCCCTAGATAAAATGGTCCGATTGGGTCGAGTGAGGTATCAAAGTGAAGCTTATGTGAAGGGGCATCTAATGGGCTGGGAGTGGGGTTGACATATCGGCATTCTGCGCATGCGCGGTGGCCCAAGGGTATGCAAATAGACGTTTTGGAGCTAGGGAAGCCCCTAATGGTCCGATGGGGTCATATGAGGTATCAAAGTGAAGCATTCGTGAAGGAGCATCTGATGGACTGGGTGTGGGGTTGAAATATCGGCATTCTGCGCATGCGCGGTGGCCCAAGGGTATGCAAATAGACGTTTTGGTATCTAGGGGAGCCAATAATGGTCCGATGGAGTATTATGAGGTATCAAAGTGAAGCCTAGGTGAAGGGGTATTTGATGGCTGGGTGGGTGCATGTAAAATTTTTCCTGAAAAAAAAAAATACGGAACACGGACTTTATCGAAAAACCTGGGAAAATGCCTATATGGGGTATGGGGGGTATATAGGTCGCCGGGCTTAACGGGGCTTGCCTATCAATAGAGTTATCTCCCCCTAGTTCCAGGGTGGGTGTATGTAAAATTTTTCCTGAAAAAATACGGAATACGGACTTTATCTAAAAATCCGGGAAAATGCCTATATGGGGTATGGGGGGTATAGGACCATCCTGGGAAACCTACTTCTCGACATTTGCGGTATAGGTTGTGGGATCTCGTTTTCTTAGTCTCGTCAAGACAAACATGATAGGAAGTGTCCCGGCACGAATCGGTGAAATTTTTGAAAAAGTACGATATAGCCCCATATAGTCCCATACTGGGGGTATAGGATCGATGTTTGTCCCCCTGGGAAACGTACTTCTATACATTTGCGGTAGGGTTGTTTGGATTTGTTTTTCACGTCTCGTCATTTAGAACACGATAGGAAGTGTCCCGGAGCGAATCGGTGAAAATTTTGAAAAAAGTCACCGAGGCTTGGGTAGGCCCATAGGCCTATACTGCATGGCTATGGGTGTATAGGCCCATACGGGGTGGACATGTTGGAGTCTAGGTGAGTCCCTAATGGTCCAATGGGATCGAGTGAGCTCTTATTTTGAAGCTCTCGTGGAGGAGCACTTGACTACACTAATGGTTCGTTTGTGTTCGATAGTCTGCGCATGCGCAGCCTGGCCCGTAGTATAGAAAACAGGCATTTTGGGTGCTATGTAGGGGTGTGTTTGGGATAGAGATGGGCTATTCACGGTTCGAATGGGTCGTGTGAGGTGTCAAAGTGAAGCTTGTGTGGGGTAGAGTCAGAATGGTGTGTTTTTGAATGCAAGTCGCGTTAATCTGCGCATGCGCAGTTGGTTGTAGTAAGTAAAGTGGCCATTTTGGGGCAGTGAAGGAAGGTATTTGGGGTCGAGATGGGCTATTCACGGTTCGAATGCGTCCTAGAAGGTGTCATCTTGTAGTTCTCGGGGTGTACATTCCGATTTGAGGGATGTCCGCGTCATCTGTGACGTCATTGATGACGTCATCGGTACGAGTAGTAGCGAAAGTGGACATTTTGTGGGTGCGTGGGGGGTGTGTTTGGGGTAGAGAGGGACCATCCTTAGTCCGAATGCGTCCTGGAAGGTGTCATCTTGTAGCTCTCGGGGTGTACATTCCGATTTGAGGGATATCCGCGTCATCTGTGACGTCATTGATGACGTCATCGGTACGAGTAGTAGCGAAAGTGGACATTTTGGGGGTGCGTGGGGGTGAGTTTGGGGTAGAGAGGGACCATCCTTAGTCCGAATGCGTCGTGTGAGGTGTCATGTTGTAGCTCTCGAGGTGTACATTCCGATTTGAGGCATGTCCGAAGCATCTGTGACGTCATTGTTGACGTCATCAGTAGGAGTATTAGCGAAAGTGGACATTTTGGGGCAGTGAAGGAAGGTATTCGGAGTAGAGAGGAACCATCCTTGGTCCGAATGCGTCGTGTGAGGTGTCATGTTGTAGCTCTCGAAGTGTACATTCCGATTTAAGGCATGTCCGAAGCATCTGTGACGTCATTGGTGACGTCATCAGTACGAGTAGTAGCGAAAGTGGGCATTTTTTAGCAGTGAAGGATGTTATTTGGTGTAGAGATGGACCATCCGCGGTGCGAATGCGTCGTGTGAGGTGTCATCTTGTAGCAACGCCCACCAAAGCCATTCTTAATGCTTAAACGCCCTGGTGAAATAGCTCAGAAGCTCTGATATTCCATGGAATTGTCACTAATTCTTCGAAATGCAGTGACGCCCTCGACGCCCATCGTTACGCTTTAACACTCTAACATAACACTATGATATAGACCGGAGAGAGAACAACAACAACAGCAACAACAAGGATGACACATGAGAGAACAACAACAACAAGAAGTTTTTTTCATATAGTTTATTTTCCCCTCCATCATAACATACCCACGCTGGGGGAGCCGCGTTGGGTATGTTTACAATTCAAGAAAGACTCTTGTCCAATCAGAGACCACCATTTGCATGTCATGTTCGTTCTTGCCCGTTAGATGTATTCTTGTCCAATCAAAAGTCGCCATTTCAGAGAGTTCCGTCTTCGGCCATGTTCGCTCTGAACCGTTTGTTCTAATCATCGTCAGGCAGGCCTGGATATTCATCGGGCAGCATGTCCTGAAACAGTTGTTTGCGCATTCTAATCGCATTTTCCAGGGCCTCGGTGGGTGGTAAACCCATATCCTCTTCCAAGTGACGCTTGGTCTTCATGATGGACCTGTGCGTGGGGTCCCCTTTCATTTCAAGCGGTAGTAAGGTATACTGTTCATAGATCGCCATGGCTGTTTTCCTGATGCGGGGGCGCATTTGGGTGTACGTCTGTTGTAAATTATCCTCTCCGGCGTCCTCGATCGCTTCAGCGTGAGTATTGATAGCTGCTGTCACAATACGATCCCAGAAGGTAGGTTCTGCCTCACTTTCCTGGGATGAAGGCTGATTCTCTGAGGTCAAGCTCTCCATATCAGTAGATAGACTGTCAGCCATCTTGGATTCGGTATCAGTCGATGCACTCTCATCAATCTCTGTATCAGTATCTGCCTCAACGGGCTCCTCGGCGTCTTCAGTCCCATGTATATTTTTCTGGTGTCGCATCATATCGTAATGTCTGGTGAACGTGCGTTCACACTCAGAACAAGTATAAGCCATGTTGACGGTTGAACGTCGACTGTGCGTGTTTTGGGAATACGCTCGCTTTTATAGACAGTAACGCCCATCAACGCTTAGCTCAACGCTTCAACGCCCTGGTGAATTGGCTCAGAAGCTCTGATTTCATGGAATTGACACCAATTCATCGAAATGCAGTGACGCTCGTCAACGCCCGTCGTTACGCCTTAACGCTCGTCTCAACGCTTTAACACACTTTCTTAATGCTTTAACGTTGTTTAATGATGCGTTCGAACAAATGTTTCTTTTGTGCTATTGCTCTGACATACGCCGCTTTCCAGTTCATGCCCGAGGTTTTCAACATCGACGCTGTTCTTTCAATTTCCATATGGACTGGGTCCTTATCCAACAATTTCATATGGGTCAGTAAGTCGACATACTGCTGACGTAAAGCCCGTCGTAGTCTGGGTGCCAATCTGTTATGGGCTAAAATTGCAGCTTCCTCTTTCGAATACCCTTTGCGTTGAAACTTGTTTCCTGTGGCCTCCAAAATCTCGCCCATCTCGGCGTCCATACTTTCTTTGAACAAATCCTTCCATAGCCTCGAGTTCACATTATGTTCTTCAACCTCGGGTTGGGCCTTCACGGTTGGGTGATATTCCTGGACTGATGGTATGAAGCGGACCCGCTGTATGGGGGTGGGCTGCTGCTGCTGCTCTGCCAGGAGTGGACTCGGCGGATGGTGTAGGGGTATATGCCGTTGTGGTGATTCCTCGCCGGGTAACAGGTGGCTCGTCAGCCGACGATCTTCGGGGGTATGGGCTTTTAAATCTACGAACAGGTAGCCGTACGGACGAATTGTCGCTTCTTGAAACGCCCGCATAAAATGGTTAATGTTCTGAGGATAAATTCGACTACCAAACACACGGATTTGTGCTCTATCAATGGGATTGGAGAACAACACAAAGTATTGGCAGTTCAAGGCAATATCTCTGGACGCCTTTCCTTGAGGAAAGAGATTCTGAGTCAAATAGATGACGGACAGATTGCGATGATGGGACCCTTTGGTGAATAGGTCGGCGATTTTCGAATTGTCCTTGGCCGCACTCATCAGATCATCGAGAACTACCACGTTGGTCTGCTCGGAATCGAAGTAATAGGGTTCGTCTATGACGTGAGGAATTCCTGGGACAAAGCTCACATTCTGTAACCTTGTAGTTTCGTAGGCGGGCTGCCATTGGCTATAACACCAAACAACACGTGTCGGAGCTGGGGTTGCCACACCTCCCTCTAAGAACTTCATCACCCAGGATGTCTTTCCACACCCTGCAGGGCCGCTCACCGTCATGGTATAGGGATGCTCTACTGCTCTTGTTGGACCTATAGCGGGACTCGGCTGTGTCT